>JAOTRN010000031.1:3741698-3770901 GCA_028566695.1 Bagroides melapterus
GTTGTTAGCTTCAAGGTTTGATGCATCATGTGTTCTGAGCTGCTTTTCTGCTCACCACACTGGTGTTGGAGTTATTATTACCTTTCTGTCTGCACTATTCATTATGATTGCCCTTTGATTGCTGTCATCAACAAGGCATTTTGTTGAGCAGGTGTTGTTTTGCATTATTTCATCAACTATATTTTTGTTAGTAAAGGTTGGAGTAACACTGTCATGATGTCATCAGCTCTAGACTGTAGTAGAATAAGAGTCAATCAACCTCCAATGAATCAGATTCAAACCCGTTTCTGTGCACTTGTGTATTGGATTTTACTATTCAAACAATTATCGCTCCTAACTCACTGAAACAGTATTATCATGAAACCTGTATTGTGTTATTGATGTGTAACAATACATGTATTAAAAGTATGGCAAGTTTTGTTGATTGTCATTGGCATGGCTTTGTTTTTTCCAGCTCAGCACTTGATGTGAAATCAGGTTTGAAGGTTGCTGTGAAAAAGCTCTCAAGGCCGTTCCAGTCCATTATCCATGCCAAAAGAACCTACAGAGAATTGCGGCTTCTCAAGCACATGAAACATGAGAACGTAAGTGTGTATGCTGCATCAGTGGTTCTCAGCTGGTTTGAATCCTCAGACCTCACGTGTCCTCGTTGATTTAAATCTCAGCTTAAAATCAAATAAAATGGACCTTTGCATTCTTTTAGTATCTCTTTCACAAAATGAAGGAAACATTACAACAGTGTCATAACAAACTGCTGGCTATCAGAGTGTATTTTATTAAGCTGATTTAAGGGAGTCCTTTTTTTTCTTTTTAGCATAAGATATCCAGTGAAAAGTAAGCTGCTAAAAATGAACCTGCAGAGTTCTGTAAACAGATCATTTTTTTAAGAGGACACAGTGATGACCCCTCCAGCTGAGATCCATTGTGTTAGATCGTATGTTAACTAGTCTTATCACAGGGTTCCTCTGAAAAGTTTCTGCTTGTCTGTCACGTTGCTTCTTGTTCCCTTTTCTGTTTTGCTTCTTCTTTATCATGCATCTGTGTTGTGAAAATTTGTTGTGGCCTTCGTTGGAACAATGAATGAACAAAAGCCTTCTAATATTACCTTTTTATTTTTTATTTTAAATGATCGTGGAGTACAGATTTGACTACCCTTGTGTCTATTGTACAGATGCTACACAAGTGATGAGTATTTTGATAAACGGTTTTAAGATCAGATGGGAAGTGAACCTTTATTGCTTCCTGTTTTGTGTGGATTGTTGCAAAACAGGAATTGGATTTTGTTGTAAATGTTTTATGCTGACAAACATCATAAGAGTTGATCCTGTTTAAAAAGTTTTTTTTTTTTTTTTTTTTTTTTCAAATTCTGATTTTACAGTGCGTCGTTTCTTGTGCAGTGTAGGCAGGGCAGCAATGTTCCATTAATTGACCAAGCCCCTATCGAGCAGCATTCCTAAAAGAAGTGTCAGATGCTGTGCTCAGTTGTATTGCAGCATGAGCATTTTGACTCCTATTTCCTCAAAGTCATAAACTGATTTTGTGGGTGTGTGCATGACAGTAATAACATTATCAGCAGAGAAAACGTTGTTTGCACAAAGTGCATGGAGACCATGTTGGTTGAGCTGCAGCAGCAACAGTGCTATGCAAAAAATCTTAGCAACCCTCAAATGTTGAGCAACATGCAAATGAAAAAAAATCTTTTCTTTCTTTCTTTTCTTTTTTTTTTCAACAAAAAAGCTTATGTCTTTCTGAAAAGTAAAGAAAAACAAAATATAAAGCAATACAAAGCACCTTTTTAGAGAAAAGACATGATGATGTCTGTCTGGTATTAACCACAGAAACAACTTTCACAGCCAGGATTTGCAAAAGAACCGGTGATGGTTCCAATCTTTATAAAAATTCATGTTTACTTAAGAAAGTTGAGCTAAATATTGATTTGGTTTAATTGGTTAGTGTTTCATTCTTTGTAAAGCCATTTTATAAATAGAATTATTTCATTTTCTTTGCACAACATTGCACTGCTCTGTAGGTGTCTGTCTGACAGATTTCATCATCTTAATATGATGGGAAGAAAATGTAGGCAGGAGAGAGTCTTTATAGCCTGAGCTGAGTGTAATGTGTGTGTAATGATATCTTATGCACTCCCCCTGACATAACCCACCAAGTGTAAAGGGAAGAAAGGTTTCTAACGGTACGAGTCCTGTTTCATGACCATCGTGATCATCCATATCGTTGTGTGTAAATCGAGCAGGGTGCATTTCTAATCTCACCATTTTCAGTGTGAAATGTTTGTGATTGTAAATGATAGTGTGTCTTGCTTTCATTAATGGAGAACTCTACAATAAATCTTCATACATTTATTTATTTATTTTTTCCCCCCAGGTAATAGGCTTGCTGGATGTTTTCACACCTTCTACCAGGCTGGAGGAATTCAGTGATGTGTAAGTGATGCTCTGATTCTTTATTTAACCCTAAATCTTATTAATATAATAACATACAATTTTATTAAATCTGAATTTTGCTAGGTTTGTTTTGGTTAAAGCTATGTCGACTAAATCTGATGTCACTGGAGCGAAAACTCCTTGCTTTCCTTGCCTTGCCTTTTAACGCTGTGTTAAATACATATAGTAAACTGAATGGAAAGAATGCCATCAGATTTTAATGAAAGACATCAAAGTAATACAAGATGTAAAGTTTCCCCTCACAGTAAATGTTGCTAATGCTTTTGATACATAAAGTCAGTCTTGTCACAGAATCAGTGCTTACATGGTTTCAGTCCATGATCTTTGTTGATGTGACATTGTGGCTGTGTATAGGACAAAAGTGATGATATGGAACATCAAAATTAGAAATGCTATTATGAAAGTTAGTTGGTTATCGTATGTTTCTAAATGAATCATACACTGTATAGCCAAAAGTGGACACCTAACCATCACACCTGGATGTACTTTTTGAACATCCCTTTGCAGATTGTCCCTTCTTTGCTCCATTCTTCTGGGAAGGCTTTTGAGCGTTCTTGTTGGGATTTCTGTTCCTTCAGCTACAAGAGCATTAGTGAAGTCGAGCACTGGTGTTGGTTGTGGAGGCATCGGTGCAGTTGTTGTTGCAGTTTATCCCGAAGGCGTTTATTGGGGCTGAGATCAGGGGTCTGTGCAGTACACTGGAGAAATTTCACTCTAATCTTGGTCAACAGTGTCTACATGGACTTTGCGGTGTGGACAGGAGCATTGTCATGATGAAGCATGTTTGTGTCCCTTAATTACAGTGAAGGGAACTTGTCATGTTACATTCTATGCAAATGTGTGTTTCCTTCTTTCTGGCAACAGTTGGGAAAGATCCACAAATGGGTGTCATAGGCAGCTGTCCACAAACTTATGACCATATGGTCTATCCTGAGCATATATCATATATATTTTATGATTGTCATATAAAATGTTGTAAAATGACTGTTTTTGAAATAATGTTCTGTCATTTGCTCAAGCATTTCAGTTAATATTATTACAGGTAAGAGTGGGTGTGAGCACACTTACTGAGCCAGTCAGCACCAGACAATGTGACTCTACCTGTACTTTTAAATCTAAAATATGACTAAACTTTTAGCTGCTCATTATCTGAGTGTCGGTTCTCGTAAACAGTGCAATATAGTTCGTTTGATATTCCTGACATCATAGCCAAGTATAGGGGGAAAAAAAAACTGAAACTGGAAGATGCACAACAAGGCTGTTGAGTTTGGGGCGAGTTGTTTCTTGTGAAGAGAGTCACATAAAAATAGGGTGTGATGACATAAGTGCCACATAAAAAAAAAACAGCAAATGAAAAGCAAGAGGTGCCATGAGTGTTGCTAGGGACTGAAGATCAAGAAAGGGTCAGAATAGTATTACAGGAATGCATGAATTACTGTGTTGTCTGTTGCTGCCAAAAATCTAGATGTTTGGATTTACCTCACCGAATGAAGGACACATGCATGCACCACTTGTCGCTTTTCACCCTGCTTTTAATGTGTTGGAAAAAGGGAGATTTATAGTACAGGGAAAAAACAATGCTCTTAATTCCACTGTTTCCATTACCTGCAGAGTGAACTGAGTGAACTGTAAGTGTGTGTGTGTAAGCTGGTTGTATAAGATTCTTTGTGTGTAGTTGTATGTGTTTGTGGGTGGAGTGTGCATTTTTATTATTATTTTTACGCTTTTTGACGCCTTGTGTTGGTGTAAGAGGGCCACGTTTTTTTGTTTATTGTTTCAGATACTGTGACCGGAGAGTGTGGAAAATGTCTTTGGGCTTGAGCAGAATTTATTTTAAGCCTTTCTATATAGTGCCAGGAAGGTTCTGTTTCATATAATGCCACTGGCTCTGCATGTGTCGTCTGTTAGGGGTGAATTATCTGTTGAACAGTGTGAATCATCTGTTAGGTGGTTGTGCCAGGCTCGGTTGGCATTAAATTAATGTACAACGGAAACGGAGTTGAGTTACGGGGAGGCAGTTACTAAAGTAAGCGTTTGATTCACCACTGCACCGTAATTAAGTCTGCAGATGCAGTGTTGACTTCAGTGTAGAGCCTCAGAGTGTGGAAATAGCCATGACAATACTAGCTGCTTTTGCAGACTTTTGTAATAGTACTAATGATGTTAGTGCTAGTCGAAGCGTCTTTTTTCATGCATATGTTGTAGGTGAAATAAGTCTGGTGACTGTCAGTTGTCTTATTTAATCCATGGTACATGTGGTTTCCAAAAGCCAGATATTATGTGTAGGAGTTTTTTATTTACTTAGTTACTTGGCTGACATCCAGAGGATGACTACATGCTCTGCTGTGTGTTGGCAGGTACCTGGTGACTCACCTGATGGGTGCAGACTTAAATAATATAGTGAAATGTCAGAAGCTGACAGATGACCATGTGCAGTTCCTAATCTACCAGATCCTTCGAGGACTCAAGGTGAGGCAATGTACACAAGATAGCTTGTATGAATAAATAGAAGTAAATGTATTCTCACTACTTTTTGTTGTGTAGAATTGTTTATAAAATATATTGTCTCGTGTTTTTTTTTCCTGTGTTGTAGTATATCCATTCAGCAGACATCATTCACAGAGTAAGTATTTTTATATTTAATAGACATGCAGAGGCATATAATTTGTGTATTTATTTAAGCCTCTGTCAGAATTTATTATTTCACTTGTCTTTGTTTCCATGTGCTTTGCTGAAACTTGATCCAAGTGTGAACAGACGATAAATCACATCCGAGTTTAAAATATTACATACAGTGGCACCTTTGACCAATATATTATAAAAATTATAATATTTATCATTTAAATTGTCAGCTTATGACTAATTATAATTGTTTGTCATTATTTTGAACTAGCAGATTTCAATAAATTTGTTTGAAATTATTCTCTATTTTCCAGGACCTAAAGCCCAGTAATTTGGCAGTGAATGAAGATTGTGAACTTAAGGTAAGTCATACGTACAACCTAAGAATATTATGAAACACTTTTCCATCAATAACTAGTCAGAAAATAAGGAAATCTTTGCTTCCTGTATGAAATCGGTGTTTCCTCTGTAATATTGAAATGTAATTTGTATTCCTCTGATCTATGTTTCTCACAGATCCTTGATTTTGGCCTGGCACGGCATACGGATGATGAAATGACCGGATATGTGGCCACCAGGTGGTACCGTGCTCCGGAAATCATGCTTAACTGGATGCACTACAACATGACAGGTAGTGAAGGATTATCTTACTGTACACTTGTAGTACAATTTCTCAGACCATTTGAATATTATGAAAATGATTATATATGGGGTATTAAGATGACCGTTTCAGCACTTGTAAGAGCACAAACTATTATAATAGCTATTACTGTAACATGAGAACTTAATTAAACGTAGATTTACTTTGTTTTAGAAATGCATGCAAGCGTTTTCATTCTTACGCCAGCTGTGTCCTCGCTCGTGAACTGACAATTAGCTTTAAGGCTGGTTTATAATTCTGTGTTCAAGTGTATTTGTGTTGCAAGATGGAGAGGTTTCTGGGGAAGTGTGGCACATAGTGGACCTACTAATGAGTAGTCCTTCGAAACCCTCTACACAAATTTGTTTGAGGCACGGAGATGAGTCCTGTTATGTGCGGGAAAACGTGATGGATGACGTGAAGCTTTTTGGAGTAATATTGCCAATGTAAATCTTTACTCTGACTGCAGATTAAAGCCTTAATCTAAATGGTTGAGCATTGGACTTCAGACTTGGCACAATTTACTTGTTCCCACATAACTATTGTTTTATTGTGGTATGTTTGGGTTGTTCTTCTGTGCACGCATACGTCCGAGACCCTTAATATCATTTCATGCAGCAACTCGTTAAATGTAGGATTTATATTCAACTGTAATTGAAACCAACGCACTGACTGGAAGATCACAATAAAGTCAAAAGTCTGAAATGAGCTTTTCTGTTCAAACGTAGTTCATTTAATGCTATTGCTGAGTTTTACCCTGTAAGTAAGCAGTATTTTTAAATCCAGTGCTTTGCCTCTTTCCTGTATCAAATGTAGTTCCTATTCCCCCCTAACGGGCACATTCATGGTACATGTAAGTAAAGGTAGACACTTATGGGACTGGCAGGACACAATGCCTTTATGAGTTCACAAATATGCAAAAAACAGAAGTATGAACCATACAAGCTGGTTTATTTATTTAAAGAAAAAAAAAGATGTCCTTCTATGTTTCAAATCCATTAATCATGTCAAAAGGGCTTTAAGATCTGATTATAGTAGAGGAACATAAGCCTAATGTTCTGCTGATGTGTTCTTGCCTGGCTTTATTTTTCCAGTGGATATTTGGTCTGTTGGCTGCATTATGGCTGAGCTGCTGACGGGGAGAACGCTGTTCCCTGGCACCGACCGTATCCTTCTAAACACATGCAGCCAAACTCTGGCGCATTTGACTTGTGCTTGTTTGAACTTGCTCACTTATATGTGTATAAATATGAATATTTCTCAGATGTTTGTCTCTCCATCGGCTATTATCAGGAGGTATGTTGCAGTATAGTAGAAAGTGTCTTCGTATGCTGTTTTAGCCTCGCCCTGTGGCTGTTCACCGCAAAGAGTGCTATAAAGGAAATGTGATCCACATTACTTCTGAGAAAGCAACGAGCAAGGAATGCCATGCCCTCTCTCTTCTCTTTCTCTGGTGTCAGTGTAAAGATTAATACTCCAGTTTTCCCCCTTTACAGTACCACATTTTTTATCCTCACAGATTTTCATGTCTCAACTACTTGCTTCTTAACACTGCTGATGATTCTGTAATCAGCTGAACGTACCTGGGCTTGTTTTTTTTTGTTTTTTTTTTTTTTGCTCTAGGCAAGGCTATTTTTTACTGATTATGTCATGCAGTTCTATACACAAATATGGCTGGGCTTGAAATATACATTGTGCACTATAGAAAAATGAAACTCATAGCAGTTCACATGTAAATACTGTGACAGTTCAAACCGTTATTTGTTGTCCTGGAATAATACAGGATACAATAATAATATTAAATTTTAGTAATTTTAAACACCTAGTTGACATTGTAAATCTTAGTGTTTCATTAATAATATTCTTCTTTCTGTTTTCAGTAACCTGCCTATTTTCACAGTGCTGATACAACACACTTCACGTCTCAATTTCTAACCTTTTTTATTCCAGGATTTTCTCTGGTTTTTGCTTACATTGCCTAAATGCCCCTAAGGTTACGGTTCTGTCCATGGAAATACCAGTGCTGACAGCTGCGTGGTCATGTCTATGAGGCTGTGTAGCAGCAGTGTCTCTGCTTTGCCTCTGTTTTTCCTTTATGTTCCAATGTAGACATTGACCAGCTGAAACTTATAATGCTGCTCGTTGGAATTCCAGGACCTGAGCTGTTGATGAAAATGTCATCAGAAACTGTGAGTGTCATGTATGGAGGCTGCAACACTGTACGCTTTGCCACATGAAGCTGATTTGGTGCGCTTCCAAACTGTTCACTTATTTTTGAACTTCACCTAAAAGAGTCTTTTTTTTTTCCTGCAGCATGCTTTCCCATTCTTGCATAATCTGTTGTACAGCTTCTACAACATAGCCTTCCATATTTTCCTGCTTAGATTTACCTGATGCTATGCAGTCCTTGAAAAACATGTCTTGCTTGTCCTGTGTTTGTGATGAAGTCTATATATGTATGGATTGGTTAGTGTGCAAAACAAAACAAACTGCACTTGGCAGTGGCTATTTTAATGATTCTTAATGGGGAAATAGAGAAGGCTATGTACAGAGCAAAATGTATACAGTACTATTGTGCTACATGCTTTACTAATTTTCTTAAGATGTAAACTGTGGTGATTTGTAAAGCAGATGATTGGTTTGATTGTGATTTTAATGAATTAATTAACAATGATTTGATCTTAGCTTTGCTGGTGCCGGCTATGTTCTCTCTGGGAATGTTCAAAATGCACAAGTCTAAAGAGATGTTCTTTGCAGCATTGTGTCTGATATGTGCATGACAAACCTCTGTGTTGCTTTTTCTGTTTCTTCTCTTTCCATTCTTCTCTCCTGAATAGGAGACAAACAAAAGCAGGTAATTTGTGAAATATGTAAGCTTATAAGCCCTTGACCTGGCTGTCATAGATATAAACCAGCTACAGCAGATAATGCGGCTGACAGGAACTCCCCCTGCCTCTCTAATAAGCAGGATGCCTAGCCATGAGGTGAGCTTTCTGTGGCCCCTGCCCCAAGCACGATGTTGTAATAATTCCTATTTTTTAGGTGCACAGGCCTGCTCATGCTCATAAGGCTGTATTGTTTACCTTCATGGGTTAACTGCAGTATCCATGGTTATAGAGTGGGGAAAAAACATTCATTTTCAGTCATTTTCTGTGATGGTGAAAGTGGACTAGAAAGAGGGACATACCATTATAAGTTTACTGCATATTTATTGACTATCTGAAATTTCTGCCCCTGAAATTATCCCTTAATATGAAAACCCAGTAAATCTGAAACCTAGCATGTGTTATGGAGGATTTGTGCTTTTTTCATGCCTCCTTGTTGTGACGGGCCTCATTCAGAATCTGAGCTCTTTGCTTTGTATTAACTGATGTGTGTTAAAAATGGAATCCATGGATTTGACATCCTGAAGCCTGCTGCATTGTAAGAAGAATCTTGCATCAATTATGCAGCGCTGCATACTAATGTGATATTTCCCAAGTCACAGCATGCATATAACTGTATTTGAGGAAAAAAGTATCATACAAGCATCCAATCTTACACCTTAAGAGTGTATGGAGATTGAGATGAAAAAGTTACCACATTCTAATAATTCTAATAGTTTGTCTGTGATCATCAATTTTGTCATGTAAAGTTATAAACAAGGCAGGCACAGTAAATTATGAGTCAGTTGTTTGGAAGCAAATTAGCCCTGAATTGAGCCATCCTAGTCTTTTCCTTGCTTTTTTCCACCTCTGTTTGCAGATTCTCTTATGTTTAATACAGCTTTTTGTGCCCTAATAATGGTCTATTCAGAAAGTCTGACTGCAAGTATAAATAGCTTACACAGGATAATCTTTACTAAATCCTATGATTATGCCCCTCATGCTTAGCCATAAATAAAATTAACCCCTTTATTATTTTTTACAGGCCAGGAATTACATTAAATCCCTGCCACAGATGCCTAAAAGGAATTTTGCTGATGTATTTATTGGGGCCAATCCACTGGGTAAGAGAAACAATTTACAGGCATGGATAAGTGACAGTAGAGTTTTCTACCATGTTAATTTAAATATTTATTACTGTTTATTCAATGGGATTCAAACAAGACCGCAGTATTAAATGCAGCACTATGAAATATAAGAATTTATTACTTTCTGAAAATATTAGCAATGATGCTAAAACACATGGAAATTGTGTTTCTGATACTATCACAGCTGTGGACCTCCTTGAGAAGATGCTGGTTTTGGATACAGACAAACGAATAACAGCAGCTGAAGCTCTCGCTCATCCGTACTTTGCCCAATATCATGACCCAGATGATGAACCAGAAGCAGAGCCATATGACCAGAGCTTCGAGAGCCGAGAACTGGAGATTGATGAGTGGAAACGTGAGTCTTGATTGCAGATTGCAATGATTTACCTGAGGGTGTGGGATTTTGTATCATTGAAGGTTTGAAATGATCTGCTTCTAAATGTGAACGTGCTATTATTATTATTATTATTATTATTATTATTATTATTATTTACAATTTCTTTTCTATTTTACAAGTATGTATTAACCTGTTGAAAAGTTTGCATAGATGCCAAGTTGCACAAATGTGTACATTTACATAAAGCACATGGCAAGACTCAGGGATCTCGACATTGAATTACATATGTTTTTATGTCATTAAAGGTTAGTAGTCACAGTGTTTTTCATTTGGAGGATGCATCACATCATGCCATTTACATAGATAATGGTTTCAGATGTTCTGAGGCATTTTATAACCGTCATAGAGTAGGATTAGTTCTGCAATGTTGGATTATTTCTAAATATGCCAACATTTTCCCACTTCCATTATTACAAATACCTAACATGCACTTGTGAAACAGATCCTCATGGAAATGGCTTGCTTTTTTTATGCCAGTTGGACAAAATCTCCACCTCAGAACATTTTTTTGTATGTGCATTTCTATATGGAAAAACAACTCCTTTTCAGGGTCAAAGGAATGCCTACTTTCCATATTTAGTTAATTGTGGGTGTGTCTATATTTAACTGAGCCCTCAAATGTACTCACACTGTGGTGATGAACAGCTGGTGTTTACCTTCAATGATTGTGGCTCAGCTACATTGCATGTACTGCATGTGGAGAATACTTACGAAGCACAAGCCATAACACGTCATTCTTCTCTGCACAGGTTTAACCTATGAGGATGTCGTCAATTTTGAGCCACCTGCCTTTGATTTGGATGAAATGGAATCATGAGAACCATTCAGAACGGAGATGTCAGCAGTCTGAAAAAATCTTTGTAATATTTTGTAGTTCTCTAACCAGACCGACAGTATGATTAAGTGCCTGCCACTTTATTTTCTTTGTTCTAGGCTTTTTGAAAATGTTTGTATATAATAAGTGGCATCTACTGAATTAGGGAGCAAAACACATTCAGGCAGAAAAGGGACATATTTCATAAGAGTTATAAGTGGAATCTCCAGTAGAGTCAAGTAGCATTTTTGCTGACCTCCTGCAATGTTTCCATTTATTTGTCAGGCAAATGAATAGACATGCTAACATTTTAATGCTCACATGCACGCAACAAACCATCTCACCTGGCAACAAAGCTTTATGTTCATTACGCTATGTCCCAACTCTACAAATGCTGTAATTCTGTGGATTGAGCATTATAAAACCCATTAACGCTGGAAAAATTAGAGATGATCTTTGTAAGTAGGAATTTCATCCAAATGCAACAAAACTTTGTTACTGTTATGACCAAAATCTGCTCAATTTTGCTCAATGAAAGTGTTTCTATTGCTATTTATAGTGTTTTACCTAAATATAAAAACAATACTCCTGCCACCAATGTCTTATTTGACATTTCCTTAATAACTTTTGCTGAGAATAAAACTAGCTGGCTAGACCCCTGACTATAGGTTTTAAATAAAATATATTTTTCATTTTTAGCTATCAAATATTTGCATTTTATTCTCTGCTAGTAGGAATACGTTTTAGAACAAGGTACCGAGACACATGTAGCTACGCTCTCATGCTTTGTTAAACAGTTCATTTATGTGCATTAACTTAAGCTTTGCTAGAGACATTTAAAAATCCAGGGGAGACCCCTGTATAATTCCCCAAAATATTTTATTGTGTGCCATTTAGTGTAACTTGGAGAAATTCCAGTGATTCTGCCATTATCTGGGAAACTTTATTGGCACAATTGACGAGGTTATTCCTTGTTTTTTTTTTTCATCTTGTGTATATTTTATGGTGTGTTCACCCTTCTGAGCTGTCACTGTGTGCAAGACTGTAAGACAGATTTAAAGAATGTGGCTGCATGATGTGAATGGTGTTTTTCCTCTTGTGTTTTTCAGCTGTCATTTATGAAATTATGAAATGTATGTCAATATTGTACCAGTGTGAGATATTTATATACTGCAGAGGTGATATTAACTGGAGTGGCTGCTTCTGTCTGCTTTATTTCCTACATCAGACTGTAGAGAATATAATCAAATGAGCATTGTTTATTAAAGAAAATAAAGGCAGATATTTTTCACAGATGTGGAGTTTGATTTTCAAGCAAGAGCAAAATGCATATTATGCATAAAATTTGTAAAATTTGTATTTATTTTTGTATTTTGCACTCACAGTGAACATACTTAAGTGTTTAATGTTGCTATTATATAACAGTGACAAAACGTTTTACATTTCAACATGTTTCAGCAAACAGACCCTGCATGGTACAAGTACTTTCTCAACTGTATTTAGAAACTGGCCCTTCATCGCCAATATAGTTAAAAAGGTATATTTTTTTCCTCCCCTTATTAGTTCTTTCCTTAGGTGGGGGAATTAAAGTGTTAAATATAGTTATTAACACCCTTGTGTGTAGATGCAATTAAATGTTAACATTAAAGGCATAGATAAGGGTACATTTACGTAAAGATACAAGCTAAAATAGCTTTAGTCTTGCTAATTTGTGAAACAATGATCAGTTGGATATGTTGAAACCTATACAGCCTTAACATTAGATCCCAATCCTTTAGTTGCCTTCTATATTGTTAAAAACTATCTAAATATGTTGAGGTCCGTTTATTTATTAAACGAGAGATCTACTGTCTCCTTCCTCAAACTGATCTATAAATATTTACCTCTCTTTTCTGTACAGTGAATTTAATGTTTGTATGTTCTTTCTTTCTATTTATTATTTTCATTTCTTCTCCCCCCCCCCCATATTTTCTTGTTTCTGCATCATCAACGAGATGTTTAAGTAACACACAGCCGTACTAGGTAGTAAGTAAGAATAGTATGCTCTCACTATTTGCATACTAGTGCTCCATATTTTTAGTATGGTAGTATGTGGCTTCGGAACCAGGTTCGCGCATAAGCATACAGACAGCAGCATGCGAGTTGGATCAACCGCGCAGGCGCGTGGAGCCTCGAGCCACCATCTACCCGGCCAACATGGAGAGAAAAGGTAATCTCTTTTAACATTACCTATTCATATTTTTTTTATTTTCGGATTGGTATCACTGTTGTGTTTACTATAGTAAATGACATGTTATAATTTTAGCATGTTATTTTGATATATCGCTGGAAATATCTCGTTTTGTCCGCGGACACGTCGATACGTGCGACCGGACGCTAATGTCACAGAGGATAGCTTTAGCTTTAGCTTTAGCCAGGTTCCTAACGTTAACGAAGCGTACCCGTATACTAGGTACTCGTTTAGAGAGCTAGGCTTCACAATCACAGCTTGCTGGTTAATCGCGTTTCTTGTTCTGTTTCCTATTGTGGCACGTATGTAAAGATAATATAGCGCCACAATGTGCACACAGTACCAGAGGAATCTTTGTTTAAGGCTAAATTACCTCATACAGTCTTGTCCGTGATGGAAAGTCCAGGAATCTCATCATTTATTCCCCGGCCTTGTGATATAAAACCGCAACCGCCTGAATTATTTTGCATCCATGTACCTTGGTAAAATGGATATTTCTAGAAGGTAGTGCTTTTTTTCGGGGGAGTATTTTGGGCAACAGCTTGCTAACAGGCTAACGTCTGTGACTAATAAGAGTTTCCCGTTTTTAGCTAATGTCTTTCTAGGATGAAACACTAGTTCATCATTTAATCGAAGAACATAAGCCCCCTGTCAATTAGCTTTGTCTTATACATACCATGGTTTTGCAATATCAGTCCGTAATTTGCAGAAGTGTTACTGGTGGGTGTGTTTGAGCTAAATACATAGCTTTTGTGGTCTAAATTAAGTTTCCTTTTATTGTTACCCCTAACAGTTCTCGCCCTCCAGGCCAGGAAGAAAAGGGGAAAAGCCAAGAAACCAACCAAGAAGTAAGTTTGTTTCCTATTTACCTGTTTCTGTGCAGTATGTAAAGCAACAAGGACCGAGGAGTTTGTTTTAGTTTTTGTACTTTACGTTATGCATATAAACATGGCAGTATCATGGCTATAATGCTGACTAATTTCACTTGAAGTACAGCAGTTTGTGCCGCTTTTACTTGTCTTGAAGTCTGAAGTGGTTTGTGTCCAGGCCCTAAAAATGGAGGACTCTTTATGGCCCTTACTGGCAAATGCATTCCTTGCAGGTCTTCTGAACTCCATAAATACACATGCAAATCTATGGATAATTTTGTGGTCCACAAGTGTGCCACTTGCGCTTTGCAAAATGGATTCCCACCAGGCAAATAAAGCTTATCTTGCTTTGTCTTGGATCTAAACCTTTATATTCTCTAATCCTCTAGGTTCAACTTTATTGACTTACCTGTATGTCTTAACTAGGAGTTAAAGAGCAAAGCCATGGTAGAATTTCTTAGATGGGTTACAGGAAAAGACAGGATGTCCTTTTACTGCATCAGCTGCTTAAGTGAGATACTAGGATGAATGAAATGATACTGAGGCTGAGACTGAACTCACAGAGGCATTCACAGTAAATAGTAGGTCACTGGATGGATCATAAAAGTACACTTTATTGTTTTGTGCTTATCTGGTACTTCTCTGTATCATGTGTCCTAGTATGGTATTTTTTGCCATGATATGACCATCAGTGCTAGGGTCATGTATTAGCATTAATCTAAAGGGATCATATTCTTCCAGGCCAGCTCATCAACCGAGAGGAGCATCACAGCAGCAGCAGCAGCAGCAGCAACAGCAGCTCCCTGTAGAACCTCAGCAGCAGGAGCCTGATGAGGAGATCCTGGGCTCTGATGATGAGGAGCAGGAAGATCCCAATGACTACTGCAAAGGTAACCTGCTTGATATTGCTTATAATCTTTGACGCATCTTCTTCTGCTTTAAATACAGCATCTCCTATTTTCTGTCAGATGTTGCCTCTTGATTATAAAGTAATCTTTGGATCAGTTAAGGAAAACAAGCAAGAAAACTTGAGTTTGCAAATCTGCTGCTTTTGTTTGTCTAGGTGGCTACCACCATGTGAAAATAGGAGACCTGTATAATGGGAAGTATCATGTGATCCGTAAGCTGGGATGGGGCCATTTTTCCACAGTGTGGCTTGCCTGGGACATTCAGTAAGTTTTTTTTTTAATTTTTTTTTTTTTACCCTCTTTACACAGGAATGTCATAACCTACACAAACACTCACACACCCACATAAACCCACACAGACACTCCCTTTACTTGTTGCTTTGTTTGTTTTTTGTCTTATCTATTTCTATCTCAATGATGTCTCGCTCCTCTCTTGTTTGCTCGACCGTTCTGTATGTTCAGATGTAAGCGATTTGTGGCAATGAAAGTAGTAAAGAGTGCAGAGCACTACACAGAGACGGCCCTGGATGAGATAAAGCTGCTGAGATCTGTGAGTACTGCTTCTCTCGTTCACTGACTTTTACAGCAGGCCTGACCAAAATCACCCCTTATATTAGAGGTTGGTTGCAATGTAATATGCTGTTTCTATTGTGTGTTCAGGTAAGGAATACTGACCCTGATGATCCAAACAGAGAGATGGTGGTTCAGCTGTTGGATGATTTCAAAATATCTGGCATCAATGGAACTCGTATCCTTCCCCTATAGGACCTGGTGTGCTTATGTGTGTAGCCGGTGTGTCTGTGTGTTGTTTAAAATATGATTAAGAATGCTGATGTGCATACAAGTGCTGTTGTAGACCAGGGTGAGATCAACATTTTTGTAAATCTCTGTGACTAGAGCAATAACCCACTTTTAAGAGCTAAAGAAGATTTGTTTTGTATAATCTGTTATGAGTGCACTTGTAGCACTTTAAAATTGATTATGTGCATTAGCAGGCCACTTAATGGCTCTGTTGGGCTGAGATGTTTAGTATGATTGTATTAGCAGCAGCATTTTTATGTGGTGACACCGAATGTGTCCTCATTAGTTAGAAAATGTATTTCTTAACTTCACCTCTTAGATGTGTGCATGGTATTTGAAGTGTTGGGACACCATTTACTCAAGTGGATTATCAAGTCTAACTATCAAGGTTTACCCCTCCCTTGTGTCAAAAGCATCATTCGGCAGGTAACCACACCCATATTTATTTACATAATGATCAATATAATGTCAACAGTGTCATAACGGTCAAACCTTTTTTATTATTATTACTGTACATTGTATTTTTTTTTTTTTTTTTTTTTTTTTTTCTGTCTTTGCTAAATGAAATAAGACCACTAGGGTGTTTGTCTGTAGTGCAGGTAAGGTCAGTAATTTACTGTTGAATGACACAACTTATGTTTCACTCTGTTGTAGGTTTTGCAGGGCCTCGATTACTTGCACACAAAGTGTAAGATTATCCACACAGACATAAAGCCAGAGAACATACTGATGAGTGTGGATGAGTCATATGTGAGAAGACTGGCAGCTGAAGCCACAGAGTGGCAGAAAGCTGGCGCCCCCCCTCCCTCTGGATCTGCAGGTCTTTCTAACTGACTTTCATTCTCTGTCTTTTTTTCTGTGTATTTTAAAATTTGCTTACGTTTACATTTATGCAGTTAGGTTTATGCTTAGCGTGTTAATTTATTTCTACAGTGTATAAACCTGTCCTTCCTTCATGGTGCATTACAGACAAGAATGAACTCGCTCTGTTATTTGTTTGCCTGTGAGCTCTCTTTCTGTTTGCGTTCTTATTTTCAGTATACACTTTGATGTTTGCATGGTCCTTCTGTGCTCTAGTGCATCCAGTCTGATCACTTTCTCTAGTCCTGAAATTTTGTGTCATGTTTAACAATCACAGCTGTTTGTTGTACTGACAAGAATCTCTTTCTGTTCCAGTAAGTACAGCACGAGTGCCTAAACAAGTAAGAATGCCTATGCTTTCATCTATTCTTATAATCTGTTCAAAACAAGTCATTTCTTCTGTTTTTGTTTGTTTGAGCTTAAAAAGTAAAAGTAAAGTTGTTATATCGTCTTCTCATTTGTACAGTTCCACTGGTTCACCATAGTTCTTCTTACTCTCTTTAGCCTGTTGAGCATTATCATTTCACTTTTTTTCTCCCCAGGCGTCCAAAATGTCGAAGAACAAAAAGAAGAAGCTGAAAAAGAAGCAGAAGCGTCAGGCAGAGCTGCTAGAAAAATGCATTCAGGACCTAGAAGAAATGGAGAACGGGAACGAAGTTGCAGAAGAGGATGAAGATGACCCACAGTCTCCCAAGTCACCTGTTTGTGCACCTCTTAGACAAGCCTCTATGCAGGATATTGGTGAAGAGGAAGTAATAGAACAGTCTTTAATGGGTAACTATTAGGCAACCATGCCTCCTGTTCTTTTACTCACTGTACCAAAAGTTGATTGATGGATAAACGTTGAAAACAATTTTGCCCAATCTGCTGCTTTGATCCCATGCTCATAATTAGACCTTTACATAAAAATACATCATTTCTAAAATAGCTGACTGTTACCCTAGAATTTGATGGAGCTTTATGTCTAATGATGGTGGCCTAGCTTGCTAATTCTCATACATACATTTGAACAAAGATGAACAAAATGATCACATTTGATTTCTTCTCATGTGTTTTATGTAATTTTCTGTTATCAGATTTGTGTAAGTTGTGCTCCAAATTGATGTGTTCTATAACCTGTGAAATCCCTTTAACCTAACAACACTATAACAATAGTATGTTAGCACACTAGCTAGACCAAAAATGCACATTTGTAATAATTTGTATTTTTGAAAATCAATGTTTAGATGAACACTTAATGCTTTTAGTGGCACTTACTTGGTTTACATTTGTAAATTGTCAGATTTGTTTGAAATTGAGGAAAAAAGTTCAAATATTTGCTCACCTTGATGCTGACTTGTTATGGATTAAATATGCTCAGCTTGGGCTGGGGTTTATCATCCATTTTGACTGGATTTTTTTTGTTCCTCTGAACCCAGCTAACCCCAGAGATTGCCTCACTTCTGGTGCCTCAGATGAGCTCAACTGTAATGGCCACCTGCTTGAGGGCCAAACCCTAGCTGAGCAAGAACTAGATGAAATCAAGCAGCAAATGCAGCTGAAGCAGGAAGACCAGCACAATGCTAATGTAGGATGGGACATGCCCCAGAGCCCTTATGAGTACTGTAATGGGCTGTATTCTCCTGATCCTGGTCAGAGTCACAGTAATGGAGATGTGAGAGAGGAGGGAGATGATGACAAACTGCAGGGAAGGCCACGGCCTACCAGAGACAAGCAGTCCACGCCGCAAAATGGTCAGCCAGCTGCACCTTTAAATAATTCTTCCTGGTCTTGTTTTAAGCTAACCACAAATTTGTGAATAAATTTTTTTATATTGCTTCTTTTGCATCTATGATAATTGCATTGGGTAATTCTTTTCCTCTGTCTTGTCTCACAGCCAAACTGGCAGCGGGGAGCCTTCTAGTCAATCCACTGGAACCGCTAAATTCAGAGAAGATCAAAGTCAAGATTGCTGACTTAGGCAATGCATGCTGGGTGGTAAGAGGTTTCATCTTTCCATCGACCTTTTATGGATTGTCAGCATCCACTTTATTCTGCTGTAGTCTAAACTCTGAGCAAAAATTGCTATTTTATTTAAAAATTAAATTATTATGTTCAATTTGAACTCATTAATGTTAAACATTAGTTTGAAACCGTGTGGCCTGTCCTCACAAAATCAAAAAGAAACTGGTGCTGGTTGAATAACTGGTGGCAATGTGTCACTTTTTTTTTTTTTTTTTTGGTGACCGATCTTTGATGAAATTATTCTGGATCTGCTAGTTGTTGGATTATTTATTAGGTGTTTTTCATCTGGTAATGGTTTTAAGTATGCATGTACCATATGGTTAGGCTGAAGCTGTGAATAAAAATGCTGTTTTCCTTCAGCACAAACACTTCACTGAGGACATACAGACAAGGCAGTATCGCTCCCTGGAGGTGCTGATTGGTGCAGGTTACAGTACACCAGCTGATATATGGAGCACAGCTTGTATGGTGAGAGATATACAATACACTACTAATATCAAGCACTGAACACGTGTGTAGTTTTAACTCTGCAGATTACTACAGTTAACTTCTTTACATTTACTTAACACGCTATCCAGTGGCATAATAACCTAATCTAGATTTGTGTTAAAGACTGCCTTACACTTCATAGGCATACAAGTAGCAGCTGTCCAGAGAATTTTTTTATCAGTATAAAATCACATCCTCTACATGTCATTCCTCTCATGGCAGGCATTTGAACTGGCCACTGGAGACTACTTGTTTGAGCCCCACTCTGGTGAAGATTACTCCAGAGATGAAGGTAAAACAGTTTCTTCCTGTCTCCACTTTGCTCTAGATTTCCTTTTAAACACTGTTTAGTCCTCTGTGCTGATTCTAGTCATTTTTGTGTTCTATGGTTGACTAGATTTAGCTACAGGCTAGGCATAATCTCTTTACATTTCCACTGTATATATGCTTACTGTATGTTCTTCAAGGCAGTGGTACCACTGATGATGTGACTAATTAATGAATAATTAAAATCTTGCTTGTAGGCAGTATTCATTAAAATAGGATTGACTAATGATTTGATTTGATTGTGACCACATTCTCTGTATCTGTGTATAACTTGTAGTTATTGAGGTTTTTTTTTTTGTTTTTTTTTAATTTAAGCACAACACTGAAACATATCACTAAAAAAAGATAACGTAACTGGCTGGAACTTTATTCCTGAGTCTCTTTCCCTTCTAACAGAGCTAGAAATAAAATCTTCAATGTCTCCTCCTCCTCTACTTGATATTTCTTTTCTCCACTCAATTTTCTCCTCCTTTCATCCTCCTGCATCTTGGTTTCACTAATATCGGTTGCCTTTTTAAATAATATGATATTCTGATTCTAATAGCCTTGAATCTGCAGGGATGTTTTTAAACATATCCAAATATTGGGGTCTCCACCATGCTTCATGTAACCAGGCGCTGTTGTGAAGCGTATTACTTTTATTTCTGCATGCATCCACGGAGAGCCAAACTGAAAAAGATACTTATTTCTTTCACAAAAGTTACTGCAGTTTAAATGCAGTATGTCAAAAGCACTTCCCCATTTAGTTTTTGCCCTCAAGAAGTAAATCTATGATTGTAGAAAATGAATGTCCTTGGTTAAAAGTACAGATATATACGTGTGAATAAGTTCCTAAAATACAGGACATTCTGGTGGAAATTCCCGTGATGTTTGTGTGTGTACTAAATGTTACAGTGCACACACACTTTATTTTGGCACTGTGGCTTGCTAAACATTTCCTTACATCCTGCACTAACTGTCATTGGTAGCAGGGTCAATGCTCTGCCATTTTGTTCTGGCATAACCTGTCCCTGATCTCCACCGAATGTTCACAGGTTAACATTCATGGTCCTGAATGTCGATTAGAACCTTAATAGACAGCAGTTAATACATTACTATATGCACATCTTGGTCTTGATATGCATGTACACATGTATCCTTACATCACATTAATCTCTTTTAGTATCATGCCCATTGCTGCTCATCTTGCTTTTGTCCTTGCTGCTGTCATTCTCTCTCTGTCTGTCTGTCTCTCTCTCCTGTCCTACACTTGATTTTTCTCCAGACCATCTTGCTCTGATCATTGAACTGTTGGGTAGAATTCCCAGACACTATGCTCTGTGTGGGAAAGTCTCACAGGAATACTTCAGTCAGAGAGGTACGCGTATCATGACAGAGAAAATTCCACCCTGGGCCTCAAGGGCAAGTGTGAGGATGTTCTTGCAGCTTCTTTTGACGGTGCATTGTACATGTCGGAGAAATACTAGTTGAAACTACACAACACAGTTAAATCGATGAAGTAACTGCATCGGATTTTTAAATTCTTCTTCTTCATGATACTATATACATATATATATATATATTTTATTATTATTTTTTTTTATTCCTGTAGTTAATTCATTCAACCGAGGAAGTGAGGAACCTCAGTAGGGTGTTACTGGCTAGCGAACACTTTCTCAATTGCTTTTCCTCTTTAACATCCATCACAAAATCTGTACTTCAGAATGATCTTTCTGGCTGATTTTAATCAGGAAATGGAATAATGCAACCAGTCAGACTACTGACTACGATCTCTGTGCTGTCAGATACAAGCTGCATGCATCCTCTTTGCTACACCCTTCTCCCAGAGTGGATAAATGACCATTAACCATGTTTGATCAATATGTGGTTTTGTTTTGTCTCCTTTCATCCCCCCTCATCCCCACCCTCCCTTCAACCTTGACAACAACCCCTTTTTTTGTTGCGATGCAAAATGGCAGACCACATTGCTTTGATCATTGAGCTGTTGGGGATGATCCCACGCAAACTTGTAATTGCAGGAAAGTACTCCAAGGACTTTTTCACCAAGAAAGGTAATATTTTGTGCCTTCCTTGTTTTGTATGACCTATTTCAAGTAGAAAGAAAGTGAATGATTTCACATACACACTTTATATGTTTGATGCGCTGCTGTGAATAATTCCATATAATTACTTTGATAAATGTTTGTAAGGATTTTCATGTTTCTACAATAAGTGCTTAAGCATCCTGTAGATCTCTTACGCTGTGTACCATGATGACACTGGAAAGGGAATGTGAAATGAAGCAGATTTGATCCAGTGACCTAAGTGATGATTTTACAGCAGTGGTTCTAGGACATATGTTGCCTCATTGGTCTGGTTTGGAGACATAGAAATACCAGCATTAATAGGTTCCCTCAAATAGGTGCATCATACAGAGGCTAACTTAAACATATTTAGTATGTACTGATTTACTTTTTGCTTTGTTTCATTCAAATTATAATAATAATAATAATTATTCATAAAGAAAATCTCATTAAAACCAATGATGCATCCATGATTTGTGATGTAAAAACTTTATTCAGACAAGCTAGATAGTAGAGGTGTGTGAATGGAGACACGACTGCAGATACCATTTTGCTGCTGCTGTCACATCACCTTATGTTTACATTAGTATTACCCCTAACTCTGTCAAAAGTAAGTTTGAATATTAGAAATACAACTAATCTGTGGAACAACAGGATACTTGGACAGATGGATATCATTTCTTTTATTTCAAATGAAAGAAAAAACAGCTTTATGGCTATGAAATCGTCCTTGTTGCTGTAGCTATTATGAGCAAAACTCATTTTTATTTGAATGACACAAATTAAGCAATAGAATGCAGCTTTTGTTAAGACTCTTCTGATGGGCTTCACCCCATGACATCTAAATAAAGCTTTAAATGTGTATAATTTGAATTTGTTTATAACATAAAACTGAATAAATGTGAAACACGGAACAGCAAAATGTTTGAGCAAATTATGTCTATTGATGTTGTCTATGTTCAACAAATGGTAAATATTTTTCACCGGCTTATGAAATTATATTTTTAACTTGTTCCCTTTTGTGGTGACTACCTTGCATGCAAATGATGGAATGATAAATGTTTAAAAAGTAGTACAAGGTTTAATTGGAAGAGTGTAGATAATTTGAATCATTTCACCATCATCAAATGTTTTGCATTTGTCAAATATTTCTTGTGGAGCTGTTTCATGCAGCTAGACAAATTGTAGCCAGTATGGGTTTGTGGTAAAATCATTTATCATGTTTGTCAAAACTGTAGTGTCCCTTGCATGCATGTGTGTGTGAGTGTGTGTGTGTGTCGACAGTGTGCAGGGTCTAAACATGTGATCTGTGCAGGTGACCTGAAGCACATCACCAAGTTGAAGCCGTGGGGTCTGTTGGAGGTGCTGTTGGATAAATATGAGTGGGCCCATGAGGATGCTGAGACCTTTGCAGATTTCCTGCTTCCCATGCTTGAACTCATCCCTGAGAAACGAGCCACGGCTGCTGAATGCCTGCGCCATCCCTGGCTCTCCCTCTAGTGACTCATCGAAATTACTGCAGCCCCATTTTCCTCCACTTCCACATGAGACTGCAACATATCACTTTCCAGTTTGAGTGCATACCAGAATAGTACTTGTAATTATTTTTGTGTGTGGTTTCTTGTATGTTTCACCTGAGAACTATGTTATTATCCTGGTTGTTTTATGTCTTGAGACTTATTTCCTGAGGCAGCATTTGTCCTCAAACTCTATTTTTTCCCCCCTAAATTTGCACAACAGTTTTAGGGAACATCTCTTGTATTATTCTAGCAGTGTGATACATCCTAAAAGATCAGATTTCTGTATTTTGCTAGGCTTTAGCTGACCATGGGGTTGTTGTTAGGGCACATATTGTGAGTCACTTTGTTACGTGTTTCCTAGTTTTTGGATTGTGCACACCAGAGATAGAAAAGGAACCATTAGGTTTACATCATAACTGTAGAAAATAATTTGTAGTTTATTTTAGAAAATGCCATACCACTGTGTAATTTTGTCTCAAAGTGTCAGTTATTTTCTTTCTTTCTTTTTTTTTTTACGTGTCACTTTACTTCAAATCTGAGTACACTTGGAGAATTGCTTTCTCGCTTTCTATGCTTCCAGAAAATGAGTAGCTGTTAAAACACCACCGAAAAGATAGTTGTGAAAAGTCTGTGTGTTTGTAAGTGTGAGGGAGAGAGACTGAGCTAGTGAGCGTGTGTGTGTGCATGCGCGTGTGTGTTTTGTCTTGTTAGTGTATATATGTGTACCAAAGACTTTGCCTTGATCTGTATATTACAGCCATGTACAGTTTTTAAAGAAATCATACTATTGATAACTAAGATTATTTAGCTGGAGAGTAATGTTTTAATAAAATATTTGGAAGAGGGTGAAATTTGATTTCTTTCTTTGTAGGAAGGTTCCAATTTAGTTGAGCAGTGTTTTATGATCTGATGACAAAATTATTTAACACTTGAGAAGCTCACACACACTGCAAAGTGTCTCAGAAGGTTGAATAAACATCAGGTTTATAATGTTTTTGTTTATATTCTACCAATTTTTAGTATACACCAGTCTGCCTCAGTGGTCATACGCAGTGGCTATGGAATGCTCATTGTGGTTCTTCAGAGTTGTCCAAACAGCTTCTGGGTTCAGCTTTTGGAATCTGTAGTGACAGAGAAGTATGTTGTCAAATTTTATGAAGCCAAAACTTTGTATGGATAGATGTACCTTTTGTGTGTGTGTGTGTGTTTTTAATTAATCTAACAAGCTTCAACATTATAAATACTCAATTTAAGAAATAATTATTATATAATCCAAACACACTGGAAACCTCTAGCTTTCTGAATTTTATAGTCTGTGAATGTAGCAGTGAGACACTTTAAGAGAAGCCAATCAAGTGTCCAAGCTCACCAATAGTTTTTGAAAATAATTGTTAATTTTTATTGGTTTTACCTTCCCCTGACTCCACTTGGAATTCTTCAGGCAACAGGCTGTCCTGTCTGTTTCCCAGGGTGAAGGCCACAAGTGCAAGCATGAGTGCATCCAGGATACAGATGATGGCCAGAATGTAGGCCCAACGCACTGTGCAGTTCCCCAGTGTGTACTTACTCGTCCGTTCACCACACATGCGCTTTACCTCAGGAGAGTCCCATCCATCAGGGTAAATCATACAGCCCAGCACCAACAGCAAAGCTACAGGAAGGAGAACACATTGAACAAAACATGTTTCAGCAAGGATGGCAACATATCACTCAAGCTATTGATTGATCAATCGCTCAAATCGGTTTCTTGGCCAGTACACACTTTATCTAATGGTAGGAAAAGAACACAGCTTTTCATTGAGCTTTTATGGATTCTGAGCCCATCCTTATAACTCTTGAATAGAATGCCAATCAGTTGCAGGGCACGATGCATGCACACATTCACACCTAGGGGCAATTATTATTAAATATCTTGCTGAACCAAATAGGTTTTTGGGAAGAGGGCAAGTGAACCTGCACACACGTTTCAAACAGGTCTGGTCACTTGAGATCAAGATCGAGCCAATTGCTCAGGAGCGGTGTGTTAGAGGTTATATTTAGAACGTTTAGTTAAGGATTATTCTGTTCAGTGATTAATTAAATAAAAGCACATTAGGAAGCATACAAACATCCACTGCTTTTTACCCTAGTAAGGGGATGTGGTAGCCTAGTGGTTAAGGTGTTGGTCTACCAATTGAAAGGTTGTGAGTTTGAATCCCTGCTCCACCAAGCTACCACTGCTGGGCCCCTGAGCAAGGCCCTTAACCCTCAGTTGCTCAGTTGTATGAATGTAAGTTGCTCTGGATAAGGGTGTCTGCTAAATGCTACAAATGTAAGCTCAGGACCTCTGACTTGTCTTATGCAGAATCTGAGATCAATAACATTAAATCATTTAGCATCCAGTTTAACAGCTCATAATGAGATAGTTTAGACATACCTTCAGCTGTGTTCAAAGTAATATCACTAACCAGGGTTGACAGGTTTCAGCAAAATTTTCAAATCAAATGCAGCTCGAAAAACCATTCAAAATATCTGAAGCTAGTCCAATCATGGGACTGTCTGAAAATCGATACGGTATTTCAGGTATTTCTAATCTATGGTCACTATTCACAATATAATCCTCCTTTGCCACTTCCAATCTTTGTGATATATATCTGTAAATAAGACACATTCTGCACACAAGAATGCAGAATACGGAAAGTTTAATCCCAAACTGGCAACCCTCACCTGCTCCTCATACTGAGCGGACACCCTCGGTGATACTTGATGTCCCATGAGAACGATAGGGTATTAAAACAAAAGCTCTGTCATCGTTTGCAGGGTTTTTAATATGAAAGCAAACACTCTAGAGAATGGCTTATGACTGGGTAGCATTAGATATTTTATACGTCATCTGTGCATTGTTATTTTTTTATTTTATTTAATAGCATTTTAAAACTTGTTATTTCGAAGCATATATGTAATGCTGTTCAAATATAAAAATCAAAGTCATGACATAACTTTCAGAAGTGAGAACCAAACTTTATCTCTGAACCACATGTTAAACACTTACCTGATGAAGTCTGTATCCAAGCACATATCTTGTACACACTAGCTGCACTACAGAAGAAGAAGAGGCTGAAGGAGACCATGGTTCCGACATTAAGTAACATCGCGATTCCCACGAAGAACATGGCAGTCTTAAATGCTCCGGATGGAATGGAGCTAAAGTCAAGCACGCTGCCCTTACAGACAAGCTCTGAGGTGATGGGGTTACCTATGCAGTAGTAGAAGAGTCCGAAGTAGCCAGACTGTGGTGTGTTGACACTGTCGCCTATCCAGTACGGCTGAATAAACACCACCACTGTAATGATGGCAAAGCAGATTGTGAAAATTGCCCATAAGACACCTATGGCTCTTGCATTTCTCACGTAGTTAGTCTGGTAGATTTTGACCGCCTCTGTGGCAGGAAGCATTCGCTGCATGTTGATAGTTATTCAAAAGCGTCCGATAAGATGCAAAAACCACCTGTAACTAATTAACAAACCTTCCTGAAAACCGCTATCTTGTTAAAGCTGTTTTACTTGCAATCTATTTCCACAGACACCAGGTTAATTATTTGGTCATTTTTTCTTAGCAGCTTCTGGCACACTTTTAAGAGGCCCATGCATTTACTATAACTGGAATTTCAAGGTAAAAAGAGGCATCTTCAAGAGGTGACCGATGAACATCAACACTTGTTCTTTTGTGTCAGAAACAATGTCCCAGCCAACAGAGGTGTCATGGGCTATAAATTTTAAATGGTAACGTGATCAGAATAAGATGACGAAACAGTTGACCAGAGTAATCAGATATACATGCCTTGGGGTAATTGTGTAGTAACTTCCTGAATGACATAAAAAAGACTGTGGAGCGTTCTGTTTAAAACTCTGCCTTGTCTGTTTGACCTTCAGAAAATCTGAGATACGTTGATAACATCTAAACTGTTTCAAATGTAAAGCCAGACTAATAATAAATTAAAAACCTCCACAATCCCGTGAAATTTTATGTGCTTGAAATGTTTTAGACATGCTTAAAAAAAAGTAAAGTAAGGAGAAAACAGAGTAGAAAAATTTAGACCTGGAAAAGCTTTTCCTTCAGTGTTAAATGTTTGGTGCTTTGAGTTGCTAACTAAACATTACTTCACCTGCTTTGTACTGGAAACAATGCACATAAATTGATTTTTACTCGTTTTTTGATTTGTTCAGCCACAACTCATTTAAATTGGGTGTGGCACTGAAGGTAGGCTCAAATTCTGAGCATTAACCAGCAGGTGGAGCTGTGTAGAAAGAATAGGTGAGTACGCATGCGATTATTAAACATAACCTTCTTTTACAGAAAGAGGATTAAAAAGACAGCTGGTGCTTCAGCAAGTGAGTTTATCAGTGTTTCAATGTTGAGTGAACTATTTTTAGGCTCAAATTCAGTCTCTTTCTCTCTCTCTCTCTCTCTCTCTCTCTCTCTTTTTCTTACACTTTCTTCTTATCTACCCATGTGTCACATTAGACTAACTTCCCTTAAAAATTCGTAGTCAAATCCTAGGTTTCTGGTGTGTTTTGCTATTAATCTCATCATGCTTAAAAAGGCCAACATTTCTGAACACTAATACATAAATTTATATAATTATTGATTTACGACATAAAATTGATAACACTTTTAATCATTTTGAATGTATTCATTTTCAGTAATCGCTTTGTCTTGATCAGTGTCACAATACATCCAGATTACAAGAATACTTGGTGTGAGGTGGGAATACACCCTGTATAGGATGCCAGTCCACACACATTTCACACACTCATTCATATATAGGGGCAATTTAGTGTATCAGCTACTGCCATGGGGAACTCAGAGGAAATACAAACAAGGGAGAATGTGTGAGACTCAAACAGTAACCAAGACAGAATTAATCAGTGGACCCTGTAGCTGGGAGATAGCAACCTTATAATTGACTCAGTTCTCCAGAATGTTTTGTTAGTTTGTTAATTTTATAAGCAATTAATTACACATGTAGTTATTTTAGTCCAGGTCCACATTTCAGTGGCTTGTTTGAAACACAGAGATATAATTCACTGAAACAGCTTGATGGGAAGAAACCTTCTGTCATTAACATGGGAAAACAGCTGTGTTTGTACAGCTGTCAAGAAACCTAGAGCTTAGTTAAAGATGTACTTTAGTTGTATTTGAAAAAGATGACCTTTGTTAACACCAGGCATGGTACAGGAAGGGAGGTCTGATATAAAAGAAATAATAACAGCAAACCCTGTGCAAGTGAGTTCACTGCGGATCTAGACACAACACCATGAGGGCTGTGTTAGTGATTGCAATGTGTCTGATGGCCATGGCTCTGGCCACTACTCCTGAAGTTTCTGAAAGAGGCATTATCATCAACCTGGTAAGAGCACTGAAACTTGAGATCAAACAGTTCAACTGAATAATTAAAGGGTGGCTGATGTATGTATCTGTTTGCCAATTATCATTTCTTGTTAAAATGTCTGATCCATAGAAAAATGGAGAGCTGTGTGCTATCAGTGCGCAGTGTAAGAGCTCCTGCTGCCATCGTCATTCCGCTGTCAGCCTGGCTCGCTGTGCCCCACGTGCTGCAGAGAGTGAGACATGCTCTAAAAAGGTAAAGGCCATGGCAGAGACATTATCATTATTAACACATCTTAGGTAGTACAAACAGTCACTGATCAGCATAATTCAGCTGTCTAATTCATTCAGCCCAACTTAAAGAACAGGATCAATTTCATTATATATTTGAAATTTCTGAATGTTAATAGATACACAAACACAAATAATACACACAAAGAGGTTCAACATAAAATTCTAACAATGCTGTAAACTGATGATAAAACACTTCATCCAAAGCTAATGCAGTCTATGAAATGTTAATTAACTTTCAGTAGAAAACACTATTTTTTCAGTGTAGCAGATGTTTTGTATATCTAGAGGGAGACAATGTAAACATTTCTCCTTTTAAATACTTTAATTTGTTTAATTAAATATCCTAGACTCATTAGGATTGGGTGAAAGCAGTAACTCAGAATCTGGTTCTGCCAAAAAATGAAGGCTTCATTTATCACTCATGACATTTGATGTACATTTTCCATTCTATCTATCTATCTATCTATCTATCTATCTATCTATCTATCTATCTATCTATCTATCTATCTATCTATCTATC
>JAOTRN010000031.1:3778667-3789642 GCA_028566695.1 Bagroides melapterus
AACTTATATAACAAAATTTGTACTACAGATAATATGGTGCCTAAGACTTTTGCACAGTACTATATATATATATATATTGGATATTATGCCCCATATTTCAAAACAACAGCACTAAAAAAACCCCTAGGGCTATTGTCAAAACATTGCATTCATACCCAGATTTGATCTCCCTGGCAATTTTATTACATTTTTCACTAATGACTTCAGAGTTTTTTTTTTTTTTTACAGAAATGAGAAATGACTTAGGACCAGCATCGACAGTTACATCAGACACATAGTAAACATTACACAATAGCCTATAAATCCTGGATTGTTTCTGATTGTATGCAATAAATCTCTTTGTTTTCTAATATATTTTTACTCTGCTTTGTGTGAGATTAAAATGGTCAACGATCGCGGACCTGAAACTGCATTTTGCTTGCAAAGAGAATCTCTATTATTTCAGTTGATCAAAGACATAGACAAGATGATGAAAATATAAATTTAACAGTCAGCTAATGGTGCATCTAAACATTTTCTTCTGTGTGCACTTCCAGGGGACCCCAGACAATCCACATTTATTTTTTCTCTTTCAGCTTCCAATACACCTAAACTCCAAGGTCTTTTTTATTTCCGTAGTATTTTTCATATTCATGAAGATAATTAGCAATACTGCTGAGTGTAGCGCAATCATGTTCTTGCTGTGTTTATAAAGTGTGTGTGAAGACTTTTCTCTCAGATCAATGGTCTTTTCTTGCCTGTTCTCTTGACCTCCCTACAGGTTTCTGCAGCCTGATTACAGCATTGCGGCTTCAATATCGGCCCTGGGACCAATTTTCTTTCACCTCTTGGATGTGTCTGATGATCCTTGCCGTTCAGTGGATTTCTCGGTCTCTGAGCCTCAGGATTCATTTCAGTTTTCTCTTTGATCTGAGGTCTGAGGAGAATAATTTAAGGTAATGCTAAAAATCATTTATTCAGTGTAATGAATCAGTTGAAGTTTTGGATGGAAATCATTAATGAGCTGAGAATAGGAGAGGGTCAGAAATAAAAGAAAGGTTCATGCCTTTTTAGTTAGAAGAAAATGAGGCCTGACCCTAGTTAGATGAATAAGTACTCTGCTGGTAAAGGGCCATAAGAGGGCACTGTTTAATTTTGGATGAAAAAAAAGAGAAGAGAGAGAAAACTCAGATGATATTCACTGATGTATCACAGTATTTCTCAACAGAATTACCAAAGTACCATTTCAACATCCAGTTGTTACCGGAGAGCTGTGATCTAATGGTTTTCCTTTGACCTGGTAATGGCTCTCGTCTGTCTGTGCTGTGTGAAGATAGATATGCTGAGCCCAATGCCCAAATTCTTCGAACAGTCATCTGTTATAGCTAATGACAGCAAAATCTCTGCGATTGATTTTGTTTATGGGCGGCTGCTAACACTGACTGGATAACAAATTTATATGATTGAAGTGCAGGGGAACATAACGTTGTTATTATTCACACTCTCTACCTGCCTCACAGCCTACTGTTTGGCTAACATCCACAGAAGCCTAGGGATGAGAATTTAATGCCTTCCTTAAATTTTACTGTTGTCTTGAGACTCACTGTTTCAATGACATTGAAGGCATGATGGTTAATGTTATCAGGAAAGAAGAAAGAACACTCTGTAATCATACTGATAAATAACTATATCTAAGAAATAAATCACGACGGTGTGTGATCATCGAGGAAAACGATCAACAAAGGGATGACGTGTGGCTCAGCTGGAAGTGGAGGGTTGTCACCATGCACAAATGATACCACAGCAATTTGCTGACATTTAACTTCGAACTATCACTTACATTATAGCACCTATAAACAATCATTCTCTCACCAGCTTCTCTTGAAAATAAGCAGAAAGACAAATAAATGCAGCTAGTCTCTGTGTCATAAAGCACAAACTTCTCTATCCTGAAGGTTCTTCCAAAACAGAACATTATAAAAGGTCAGATTTAAGTTGCCTGTTACTGACACTGGATACTCTCTGTTACATAAATGTCTCCTTCCAGGAAACAGCTTAAGCCAACATTAATAACTACATAGCATTAAACAAAATTAATTTAAGAGGCTGTCACACGTGACATAAGTTTACAGCTAGTGAATTTTTAGAGTAACCACGTAATACACAGGATGCAGCCAAAGTAACCGTTAACCAGGCTTGGAATATTTAAATAAAATTTCCATTCAACTAAAGCGCAGCCCAAAAGATTGAATATTAGAAAAGAAGAACATGAAACAGCCTCACACAGTCCCAATAAATTAATTAAGTACTTTTCACATGCTTATGATAAGTGGACATTATCCACTATATCATCCCTATTGGCTGCCATTATTAAATGAGTTGGCGATTATTAATTGGACCCAATTTAGCAACCCTGTCATTAACTGTCCATTCACTCCTCCTAGATTACTGAAAATATTTACAGAGTGAGCATGGAGTCTTGTCCCTATGAATCTCTTTTATCTCTTGTTGCAGTTCCCATTTTTCACCACTAGCTGTAATAAAAAGCAGTAAAGCAGCATTTAAAATTGTGAGCATATCAATTGAGATTCAGCTTCTGTCAAGCAACTAATTATTGTAAAACTTCAAAGAGGTAATTAGTGTTTCAGTGAAATTTAAAATGTAATGAAGTTGTCGATGAAGACTTTATAAAGACATTTGTTGAATGACTGATATAAATTGTGGGGAAAGCTGACGATGGAATATTAGCAGTTAGACAGTATATTTTCCTTTGTTAAATGAAAATCCAGTTAAAATCTGTCATACATGTTGCTGTAAAATTAGCTCAGAAATAATAACATATAGTGATTTGAATTAAGCTGCTGTCAAATGAACACTTTTAGACCAATGACAATCAAGAATTCCAGAATGTTGTGGTATAAAACCAACAAATTACTTACCTTTTTTTTTTTTTTGCAAAAAGTCAATTATGCAAATACATTAACAGCCATGATAGCAAGTGTGATTCTTTACTATATCACTGTTTTCACCAACAGAGAATTGAAATGTTTCTTGAACAAATGTTGCCAAAAAAAAAAAATCCTATATCTCAAAATATTGCCACAGTGTTACAGAAAGAATGTTATCCATCCATCCATCTTTCACACTGTTGTCCTACAGTTGACTCTGGGAACATTCTGGACAGACGCCAAAACACTGCTGGACACAATCACCCACAAGCTCACGTGCGACAAACAATTTAGACATACCAATCAGCCTACAATGCATGTCTTTGGACTGGGGGGAGATAATCCCTGTAAGTACGAGGCAAACCTCCACACCACTGAGGAACAATGATATAGAAAAATGTTTGCAAAGCACCCAGATTGAACCAAAAGTGCCTTGAACATTATGTAACAGTTCCTGTTAGCTAAGAGACAGTTATCACTGGATGTGTAGAAAATGTGTAATTCCATATGCAAGGCTCATTAAGGTTTTGTTCTGTATCTGCACTGCCATTATTCCAGTTGATGGGTGTGTATACATATATATATATATATATATATACGTATATATATACATACTGTATATGAGAATCAACTGAGTTGAGGATGGTGACAATAAAAAGATATCTTGATTTAAAAAAAACATTTACTGTTGGTTTCTTTCCAGATTCATTTATCAAACTGCACAGATTCATGCCATGTACTGAAAGGAACTGGGCTTGTTATTTTCCCATTGTACCGGTCATCACGAATCAACATTGCTTCAGGGAGCCAACCGCTCAACCTTGCCCAACAAATTTCGATGTCTAAAATGAAGAGGTACTCATGGCTCAACACTTCTGTTTTTCCTCATATGATGAAATGTTGTGTGGATTATTGTGTTTGGAGTCTCTGAGGTTGTATTTATCATCTGAATTGCCAGCAAGCACAAATGCAGTTGCTTAGACTGCGGAATTTTGCCACCACATCCACATTGTTCGACGCCTGCAGGTTATGTTGTATTTATATACAGAAGGCTAAACGAGGTTTGTTAATGGGATTAATGATAAATCCATGGGATTATCTGGGTTAGGGTAAATTGTTTGTCTCTGTGTATATGTCTTTTTTACTGAGTGAATTTGATGTATACGTTAAAACATCAACAACAAAAATAAAAGTCAATTTTATGGATCTTTCTCACTGTGTTGGTTGTAATTTTAGCCTGTTGAGCCTGAATGGCAGAGTTAATCATTAATGTAGTTTTTTTAATGAATGTATAATGGCTGTTGTGTGAGTTTGTGTGTATAAAGTAGTTAGTAGACAGGGACAGCATTCTGACACTGGAATCTGGTGATGAATTGAACTAATTGGTGTCTCTGACATAATGATATTGATGATGTAATATTATCTGCAAAGTTAAACAAGTCACTTTCTGCCTGTACATGTCCATATTTTTATGGAATTGTATCATGGGATTATGGAATTTTCTTAATCTCTCATTTTTCTTAGTCTAGTCTTTTTCTTGCAGTATTTTTTCAGGACTGCTATCTATTTGGAATCGACTTTTTTAGACTATTTAGATGAAGCTTATTAATTCTTAATTCAATGAAGTAGATTATTATAAATAATTAATCAGGGGTGTAAAAAAACCCCAGCACAAATATTACTGTATTATTATTATTATTTTTTAAATTGTTCTGACATATCATTTTAATTTAATTTGTGAAACTCCTGTATACACCCCAAACCATATTAGCATCGGTCAGCACACAGTGGTAACAGGATTAGACTCCGATAATCCATGCAGTTTCATGCTTACTCCTTTGTCACAGTAGGACAGCAGATATTACACCACTGGTAATGACATTTTATTTGAAAATGTAATGCATTTTTTGCCCTGAAAAAGATATTGTAGTATTGTAGTTGTATTTGTGGAAAAATACATAACAACTACCACATAGTAAAGCTACTAATTAAAGAGTAGTGCTTTAATATCACTGACAATTTTGAAAAACTCTTTGATATTTCACATTTGACTTGTTTGTTTGTTAGACACAAGCCCACACCTGATATTTCTGACATTATTTTGACATGTGATAGCTCTTGAGAAGCCTTTGAAAGAACAGACCATCTTTTAGAAACTAACCTGCCCTCTGTTTTTTCTGCACTTGGCCTTTCTCACCACATAGGACACAAAGAACGACACATCTGACAGAGAACTGGAGCAGGAAGGGAGCAGGAAAGAAATAATGATGAATTGGGACTGTGTGAGACTGTTTTATGGTTGTTTTTGTGTGTGCATACATATAAGGCACTGCTCCTTGAGCAGTTTTATGGTAAGCTATTACTGGTTGAGGATCAAATCTACTCTGAGGGTTTTACTATTTTATTACTACCATTTTTGCTAAATTTTGTTTGTGAAATGCATGAACGCATACAGTGACTCATTTTTATGGTGGCCTATATGTGCAGAACACATTAACAAACCAGAAAAAAAAACCCATACACAACAGCAAATCCGAAAACACAATAACAAAATAAAAACACATCAGTATATATATTTTACTATAATTTGAATATCATGCTCATTGCTGATTGGCTACAGTACACATCAGTCGAGTAGCATAGGTAATTTGCAAAACATTGCATAAAAAGACTGACCAGGTATCAGAATGAAAAAAAAAAAGTGATTTTCATTGTAATATGAAAGGTTCCCTGGTGAGTGTTGGGTTTGTAAATTGGGTTTTGCACCTTTAAGCCATCATACATTTCTGTATAAAATATTCTTATTTAATAATTTTACCATTTTAATGATCTTTGTTTCCTTATTTGTCTCACAAAGCACTAGATACATATATTAATCCTCAAATATACTAGAACAGTTCAATGTACTCTGAAATGTCATGTTAATAAACCTTGCCAGATGCAATAGTTAATGAAGCAGCAGTACAGCACACGGCACACCAGGCGTTTGGGCTAATTAAAATGTTTTGAAATGGTCCTTCATTCATGTTAATTAATGACTTGATTCAAAAGAGCATAAGGATGCATTCATGGTTAAAATTAGGTCAATATGCAAATATTCACTGCTACTTAAATGAAGCAGTAGAGTTCAATCATATAACTGAGTTCTTTTGGTGTCTGTCTTCAACTAGAATGAAAAAATGTCATGAAATTGTCATTGGAAATTCTAAATAAAATAATATGATTACATGCTGTTTTACTGTGAATGAATGTATTCTAATGTAGTCAAAAATAATTAGCATTCTTAATAAACATGAGCAAATAAAAAGAAAATCATTCATTTATTATTATTTATTATTTGTCTTCAGCAACCATTCACAATGATCCTGGTCATGATGCAGGCTGCTGCTGGAGAGAAAAACAGTTTTGCCGGAGAGAAAAGCACTATGTTTCTTTTTGTGATGATTAATAAGATTGGAACGACTTGTTTATAGATCTTGAAACACCATACAAAACATTTGAGAGCCTTTCATATTTTTTAGGTTTACACTTTTTAAATTCAGACAGATTTTCAATAGGGTTTAAATCACGAGACGGTGAAAATTGATTTTTGTGTCCATGAACTATTATGGCGTTGATTTGGATAGATGTTTTAGGTAATTATCATATCATTGTTTTGTTGAGTCTCATCTTAAATCCATGTAGTGTTTATCTCTTTCACCCATCCTCTTGGAGGGTGCCAATAATACTGGAGCTAGTTGTTACAGGTGAATAGGGTGTCTTTGTAGTTAATGAAGACCATCTCTCTGTAGACATATTGAACATGTCTACTACTTAATGGCTGAATTCCCACTGAGCCTTAAATTTGCAGTGTAGATAAAGAAATGGATGAAGAAATCTGTTGCCCTGAACCTCTGCTGGGCTGAGTACTGGGGTTGGTAAAGTGAAAAAGAAAAAAAAGCAATTACTATCACGGGTTCCCTGTTGCTGTTGTTCTTGTGTGTTACAACACAGAATATATACATAGATGTCTGTGTGAATTACTAATGGAGGATTTTATTTCAACGTCCTAAAGCCACTAAATGAGACTGAACTTATGCATTTCTTGCGTCTAAAGGTCCTAGAAGGGAAGTGACTTACAGAAACATCTGTTAGTCAGTCACTGCATACCCATGCTGTTTGTACTCCCTAGATGTTTGTACAAAATTATCGTGTACCATTTCATGCAACTCAGAGTTCACATGATTTCGTTGAGGAATATACAGTTAACATAAAAATATATCATTAATTCTTTCTTTGATACACACTAAATGGCCAAAAGTATATTTTACACTGACCCCCAAATGTAGGCCTTCCCTACACCGTGGCCATAAAATTTGAATCAAACAATTGACTAGAACAGGAGTGTACAATCTAATCAGGAAAGGGCCATTTTAGATGTAGGTTTTCCAAACAAGCTGAAGCCACGCTATTTAAAGCCAAGATCACCTGTTTGTAACAGGTGTAATCAGGTGTTCCTCCTTTTTGATTGGAATGAAAACCTGCCCCAACACTAGCCCTCTACAGATACGATTGGACACCCCTGTTGTAGAATGAACTAAGACCCCCAGACATGTTGATATGTCTTGATATGATGGTTTTTCTGTACAGACTTATAATGTATCAAAGTATTAACACAATAACCAAGCATTTCTTAGGAATACCTACATTTCCTGTCTTGTTTTGTACCAATCTACTATACTTGTCATAAATATGCAACAGACACGATGTGTGTATCTGTACACCTTGAAGAGATTCCATTTACATGCACGATCTGTTTCTTCCTTGTCTCTTAGGGCTCTGCTTCTCAGGACCCTAATGTCACAGACTAACTCACCTAACTGGGCTGGAAATCCAAAGTCATTGATTTAGTGTCATGTACAATAATCACATTTCTCCAACCCTGGGAAAGAGTAGAAAAGGTCTAATCAAGGGATTTCTACCCCTTGACACAGTTTAGCATTGTCTTTGTTAATTAGAAGAAACTTTAGCCCTATTAAACAGCTTTCAAAGACCTTTCCCACCATTTAGTGCTTTGTAATTTATGCTATCACCTTCAGGGTCACCTATATGCCATAGGGTTAAAACAAAATAGAACTAAATCAGCACCTTATAGAAGGCGACACCAGTGCTGTTCCATGAATAATTCCATGCCAATCAGCCTTCTTCAGTCTCATAAGTGAATCCCCTCTGCTCTCAGGCATTTATCACAATATCGCTGTCACTAAAAATGAGAAATGGGACTACCTCCATTCCTTGGATATTGAACTTCTCCATGCTGAATTTCTAAGCAGTGTTGAAGCTAAACTGCTCTTTGATTAATCAAAACAAATGGCCTCCAATAACATCTTGGCTGACAGTTCCATCTATATTCCTTTTAAAGGAGACAAAAATCCAGAAAAACAATATGTATGATACAGAGTTGCATTATGAATGCTGAATCCATGTTTTTCTAATGCTCTCGTGCTTTCCCAGCCACAACAGCCATGTTAATGTTGCTGTGGAGTGATAGTGAACCATGGTTACATGGTTGTATGTCCTTCACACGCTCTGTCAGAAGCAAATGTTAAACAATTTCTTCCAGTTTCTTCCATCTTTTAAAGCATTTCTTCCATGGCTGGAGAATGTCCTCAGACACAATGAGTGATCAATTTATGTGCATTTAAATGACATTTAAATTAACCATAGAATAATTTCATGGAAAAGAATTAGTTAGTAGATGACAGGACATGATATAGTGGATATTTTTGTACTGGATATAAAGGCCATCATACAGACGTTCATTCGTTTTCAGTAAGTCATGGTGAATCTGGAGTCTACCGTGGGAACACTGCATGTGAAGTATGAATAAACCCTGGAAGGAATCCCTAGCCATCAAGTTCAAAGAAACTAGGTAACCCTGTTTGTAGGACTGAACCAGGGATGCACTGTGTTGTCTCTTAACCTTCCTTTACTTTCCCTCCATTATTACATAGACTCCACAATAGAAACACAATTGACAATATGTCCTAATGTTTGTTTATGTTATGGAGTTTATATTTGTTTCTTTCATTTTTAAACACCTATCTGTCATTATTGGGTTGAGAAATAATACACCAACCAAAACACCAGAAAACAACAATGACAAAGAGCTGGAGAGTGATTAACACCAATTATGCCTGGAAATGATCTATATTCTGTACCTGTACACCTGCAAGATGGATGGATATCTGGTCAGCATTGTTCCATTTCCAGTGATGGATGGGGTAGAAGAGTGCTGAGCATAGCAACAGATGGTAAATAATATTACTGGATTGCTACGTATCTAATGATGACAAGGGGAAGTGATAATGGGGATAATGATGGTAATTTTGACTTTGCCTTCAAGTACAATGCATAAAAGCTCCTGAGTTTGTACTTGCCACAAAAGCCTGAAGATAGGATTCAGAAATGACCAGGTAGCTATGGCAACACTACCAAATGCCGTATGTTTTTATGCGTCCTTCCACAGATGAAATAGATTTTGTGGGTCTGGTTTATAAATTTGTGGCTCATTCTGATTAAAAATTCTTATCCTAGAGCGGCTTCTCAGCCACAAACTGATATGATGGAGGGCCAAATCTGGTATGAAATAATGACTTGTGCACCCTGTGTACTACACTCTATGTCCAATAGGGTGTCTTTTTTTTTTTTTTTGATGCAGCCTATTCTTTGCTCAACCTGGCATGCTCTATGGGGCCATGTTATTTTCCAGTCAGGCACCCTCAATTTCTGTCCTTTGGTACGGTATGTTGGGTAATCCATGCATTACGGATTGAGAGGGCAGAGACAATGGACGGTTCCCTCCTCTTTAATGGGCTGCTGCTCTGTTTCTGAGCTCTGTTTGGAGTACCGCTGTCTCTTCTGTTGGTGACCTGTAGTCCTGTGTGGGTAGAAGTACTGAAACATTCTGTTTAGATCAGCTCCCAGGTTACAATATTTCCAGAAATGTAGCCACATACATAATACCATTATTCAGATATGTGGTTTAGATTAGTCATTAGAACCCTACTATTTGCATGTGATTTGCATGAAAACATAAGTTTAACTACAGGACTGCCAGGCACACTGGAGCTGGGCTACAGAGTTTCTCCTGAACCCCTGTGGCACTGGATTACACAAAACACCCCCTTCACCAATTACACATCTGTCCTGGTCCCTCTCAGCTCTTGGTATAAGAAGCACAGAAATGGGCACAATCAAATGGCTGTAATAGAAACAATCTGCTTATTCAAGACATAGCTTCTAACAGAACATGATCACACTGATCCCCCTCCACACACATTGCCCTTTTGCAAAAAAAAACAACAACATGGGGAACATCCAAATGTCATCGCAAACACAAAATTACCCTTAGGAGGACATCCCTACAAAGAGATAAATAAGTCCTACACACACTAGACAAGGAAAAAACAAAAGGGGAATCAATTTAATTGTTATGTAAAGACAGTTTTAGGCTACAATTTACTTCCTCACCAATTTTGCTCACAGTAGGCTTATTTCTCTTCCTGGTTGTGCTGTGTTAGAAGGGATATATAAAAATCTTCAGGGAGATTTGAGTCTTATTGGCAACATTTTTCCTCAGATTTCTTTTTCTGTTTGGATCTGGGGAACGCTGTTTAATCTTTTTTGCTTGAATATGTTTTTTTGTTTTATACCAACATTCATTATAACAATGATTTATTTTAATAAATCTCCATGATTTGATTCTGAATGAAATAATACAAAATGAAAAAAAAAAAAAATATATCATTTTTATGTATCAGCTAAGAGAACAGGGAAACACCAAACACAAACCATTACCACAAAAGCCAGCTAACACTGAAATGCTAACTAAAACATAGCAGAAAATAGACACAGAGCTCAAGTATAGTGCCTTGTAAAGTATTCATCCCATTAATCTTCTCAGATTTTGTAGTGTTGCAGCATGGAATCGATTTTAATTATTTTATTTTCACTATATGACTGATTTTTAGAGGTGCTGATAATTTTAAATGGTTAATTAAACAAAA
>JAOTRN010000031.1:3868251-3875751 GCA_028566695.1 Bagroides melapterus
TGGTCTGAGTAGCCGAGGTGGGGGCGGGGCTCCGCACGATACGCGCCGGGAATGTTTGTGTAAACAACATCCAGCGTATGAGAATTCTATGCTTGTGGTTGTCCATTTAAGAGTCTGATGGCTGAGGGAAAGAAGGAATTACTATCTCTTGTATAGTACATGTAAACATTTTCAATTCCACACCATTATTCATATAAGGTTCTGTCTGGGTTAATACATAATAATATCACGGTTATGATTTGAATGTGCTTTTTAATTACTCTATGCTTACTGTACTACAAATGTAACTGAATTAATATGGTGATGTGTAAATTTCACTGTGTGAGATTCAGAATTTCATTACCAGCAAAAAGAGAGATTGAGCAATGAAAAAGCTTGTGGCATTGCCACAGGGGCAGTAAAAAAAAGTTTTGTGTATGTGTGTGTATATGTGTGTGTTGCATGTGTTTTCTTTTCTCTGTGATGAGCTCTAGCCCCTGAAAGCTTTTCCGAGAACGCTGACCTACTTTCACCATCATAATTTCTTCTTTCATTTGCCAAAAAGTATTCTGGCAGTGTCTGTAGAAATCCATTCCAAAACTTGGGCAGCTATCTCAATTTTTCTTTTGACCTCTCATCAAATTGTTTTGTATAATTTCAGTTTTATTGGCTATCGTTTCTCACATTTATAAAAGTAACTGCAAGCTTTAATCATAATGGCTATGAAGTTTGTTCAATTTAATCGGTTGGAAACTGGAAATCATCTGTTCCTTGTGAAGCTCTGCAACTCTGTGTATTGAGTTTAGTTGATTAGAGATTAGTGAGTGGCAAATTGCACAAATCGTTCAACTAAAGCCTCTAACAATTAGTTGCTTTTGATTCTTTCTATGTTTATGGTCTCTAGCAAACTATCTAATCATGTAAATGGGTTAATCATCTTGTTTAACAGCAAATGTGTTTTTTTGTGTATTTATTTACACTCACTGAACACTTTACAAACACCTGTACATCTAATCATTTATGCAATTATCCAATCAGACAGTTGTGCGGCTGCAGTGCGGTGCACAAAATCATGCAGTTACGGTTCTGTAGCTTCGGGTAATGTTCACAGCAGCCATCAATAATGTGATCTCAGTGATTTTAACTGTGGTATGATCTTGGTGCCAGAAGTGCTGGATTGAATATTTCTGTAACTGCTGATCTCCAGGAATTTTCACACAAACAGTTTCTAGAGTTTACTGAGAATGGTGCAATAAAGAAAAAGCAGCAGTTCTGTATATAGAAATGGTTTGTTTGTGAGACAGGTCAGCTGAGAATGGCCAGACTGCTTCGAGCTGACAGAAAGCTCTAAAGTAACTACAGATAACCATTCAGGTAACAACTCAGTTTTAGAAAAGCATTTCAGAATGCACAACACACTGAATCTTGAGGCAGAAGGCTATACTGAATGAAGTTCCACTTCTGCTGACGCTGTAGTACACACAGTCTCACCAAAAAATGCTGGACTACTGATCAGAAGATGAAAAGTTTGACTTCCAGGACCACCAAGTTGACACTGTTAGGCCCTTAACCCTCACTTGCTCATTTGTATAAGTGAAATATAAGTCGGTCTGGTTAAAGAGTGTCTGCCAAATGACACAGATGTAGTTGAACAGCATAAATCCATGAACCCAACCTGCCTTGAGTCAATACTCCAGACTGGTTTAATGGTGTGAGTAATATTTTCCTGGCACACTCTGTGTGACTTAATACCAATCAATCAGTCACCACATGCCTCTGCCTGTGTCCATCTCTTCACGGCACAATTTAACCATCCTTTAATGGCTCCATCCAGCATGATAAAGCACCATGTCACAAGGCAAAAGCTATCTCAAACTGGTTTCATGAACATGACAATAAGTTCACTGTTCTTATCTTCAGTTCCTTTGGGATGTTGAAGAACAGAAGATAAGCAGCATGAAAGTGTTCCTAAAATCCTCAGGAATTGTGTGATGCAATCATCTCCTCATGGACCACAATCGCAATGGAATGTTGTGTAGAAGCCAAGCCTTGAAGGATTGAGGCTGTTTTGAGAGAAAGAGAAGCCCTACCCAGTATTAATTAGTATAATGTTCCCAATAAAGTGCTCAGTGAGTGTAGATATATAAATTATATACACGTTTAAAATTATTCGTCTTATTATATTAGTCATGATTTTTGCTATTATTCTAAGATGTATTACATTTCCTGAGCAGTATTACAGTTACATAGTCATCGTACAGTGTCATATATGAATATGAATAACATACAACAGAGAGCAAATTGTGCATGCTAATCAGTGTCAATGTCTATCATATCCTTATCCTCATTGTCTAATTGTCTCTGCCATGTTTCAATAAGATATAAATGATTTCATCTATAGAACACACAGATTGACATAATGTGCATTATATACACATTATGGCTTCGTTTTTTTCCCTTCCCCCCTCCTATTTTCTACATCTTGTTGCAGTGTTCTTCTTTCCTTTTATTTCTGAGAATCAAATCAAATTATTACAGAGTTAAGCTAAAGGCAATTAAATATGGACTTGTTATTGCCACTTAATGTTTAATTGTGCTTGATTAAGTCCCCCAGATGTCTGTGCTTGGCTACTGGCTTGTGATTTTGTGTGCTAATGACTGACTCATCTTAGTGATTGAAAGGACTGAAAACAGGGGGCTGTGTGTGTGTTTTGTGACGATGGGGTCATGCCTCCTGTAAATTTTGATTGCATGTTTATGCAGTTCCACCTAGAGCTCACAGACCTCTTCTAGTCTTCATTTTGTATTGAAGAAAAAATAATCAGATGTTCTATTATTCTCATTTCAGAGGAGTTAATAGTATTTTCCCTTTTTTTCCTTCTAATAATGGATGGTCTTTGCAGTTAAGCACCATATTTCCTGCAGACACAGCACCTATACTTAAACTGAATAACACATTAATGTAATGACACTTCTTCTAAAAAAGAAAAACACCTCCTAATGTCATATGGCCTAATGGTATTCCTTTATCCTATAAAATCATTAGATACTAATGGGGAAATTGTTAATGGATTTCATGTGGTTAATTTCCTCCTCTAATGACAGAAGTTACAACCATTGCAAATTGTATAGTTTTCGATTTTTATTTTTTTAGATCATTTATTAAAACTTTTTAGTTACTCCAGATCATTTCAGCAGAAGTTGTGCATGTATGATGGACTTTGGGCTTTTTTATACTGTTATATCGTTTCAAGCCAGGCACAGTGTTATTTCTAGTGTCACTGTTTAACAACATACTACACAATTTAAAACAAGCTGTAATCTACATTTTATTTACATTATTTATATTTTATTGGCATTGTTTTTTTTTATATTATTGCTTTATTGGCACACCTGAAATTGTGAGATTAAAATTACGATTTCATGACCTTGATTTAGTATATTGTTACATAATGAAAAGAAATTTGTGATTAATGTGGTTTTTAAGGTTTACCCAGTCCGTGATATCCAAATCCCATCATGCACTGGGGCCTACAGAAATGGCACTTCCACTTCACATAACAGACTTTTACTGATCATGAGTTTGCCAGGTGTTTTGGACTGCTTGCTACTTTAATAAATCTGCCCTTCCTGAATTGCCCTACATCTGTCTAAGACCCCATCTTGTGACTGTGATAAATACAACTAGGACTATTCATGAAGTAATAGATGAGCAATATCCTAGACTTTTATTAGGTGTTTATTTCACTGCTTTGTGTCTTATTCATTTATCATTGTTTTATTCGTTTTTATTATATATTTAGAATTTGTCTCTTGCTTTTATGTTACAACATATTGCATTTGACTGGAAAGGAAAACACTGTGTGCATTTTCTCTCAAAACCCTTTGGACTTAAAGGCCAGTGCTTGTGTTCGAATGAGGTGGTCTATATTAATGTACGATTAAATCTCTGATGCTTTCTTCTCATGAAAAACCTGACAAACCTTCATAATCCACAGCTTCTAGTCACAATGTTAAAATGTATGCACTGATTGTGATTGTGATTGTCTACCAATTAAATGAGTTCATATTTCAGGATTCATTTGGATGTGTCTAATGATTGATACTCATTAAAGTTATTATATAGTTATTGCCTTAATTCGCCTTTCCCCCAGTATATTTCTGTCACTCTTAATTTCTTTCCCCTTACAGGCTGCTAAACTCCCAATGTCCATTATAATTGTTGGAGTTGGCCAGGCTGAGTTTGATGGTAAGAATGAAGGTCACTTTGCATCTTTAAAGTTTGTCAAACCAGACATCAGTCTCCATAAATGTTTAGCACTCCAAGATTAAACCTGAGTTTTTGCAGTCATGCTTCCATGATTGGAGCCAAATAAAGAGGGATCTTTGGGGTTAGACATCCTCTAATTGTGGGGGTTTGGAAGTTTTGGCTAATAAGCAGATGTCAACCTGCTGGATTTGCACTGGGTTCACAGCTGTTGAATGTAATGAGCATGGAACACCATCTGCCTCCAGTGCTCATTTACTCTTTTTTTCTTTTTCAATTTGGCATGTTGACATGGTAATATGATGATATGATGACACATAAATGTATCTTTTCAGCCATGGTTGAGTTGGATGGTGACGATATCAGAATATCTTCAAGAGGGAAGCTGGCAGAAAGAGACATTGTTCAGGTAGGATTGCTTAAAGAGTTTTTACAACATACAGCACAAGTATGTGCTGTTAGACTAATGTTAGACTTAACTAACTGCTTTTTTAAAGGTTCTCTTGAATTTTTATTGGACACCATTTTGTCTATATAAAAATAGAAAAAAGAAAAGAAAGATGCACTGCACAACCCCAAGCATTTCCATATTAAATCGATTAGAGGGAAATCAATTATGAGAAACTCCAGAAGGTTGTAATATACTGTATGATACTAGAGAATAACACTGTGGTATCTGGAATCATTTAACTTCTTAAATGTTCTTGAAAGCTAGTTTGCATAGCTAATTGTACTATTAACAGTTCAAACAGTTCAGGAATTGTATGTGAACTTAAGAAATTTATGATTTATGGGTATGATGTATGGAAGTTAGACTGGATAATTAGCGAGTGTTTACATGGCCTACAGTACTACAGTACAGTGCACCGGTTCTATAGCAAAGAACAGTAACATTGCAAGTTGGTTACTGAAGCTACTGTTCTGACACATACTTGTTTTTGATGATCATCAGATGATTCATGTCACGTCAAAATGTTTCCTCTTATCATGGGGTTAAAGAAGTGCACATCAGCGTAGTGTATAGAGGGGTTTTGCTGACATGGAATGAAAGAATATTTCACTAGCAAGTGTGTGGTTATACTGAATAGTGGCATGGCTATGATCTGGTGACGATATTCAGCTGAATTGCGAATGTGATATTGCTTTTATATACCAGTTTTTACAGAAGGAATTAATATCTTCCTCACTTTATAGCATGTCAGCTAGCTAGCTCACTTTGATTTATACAGTATATTCTGTGTAATGGAGCTGTAATGGTAAAGTCGGAGTTTGTTTCTTGTTCATCTTACATATTTTATAGTAAACAGTTATAACAGAATACCATTGTTTGCCATGTCTGCTGATGAAGTCACTAACACTAGTGTAGTTGTCATACAAAATATAGGCAGTGCTGGAACTCTGCTTGACCAATAAGATTAATGAACTGGAACTAACTGGTGTGTAAAGAGAACATATGGAAGCTGCATGTTTGCATGTTAGTGCATTTTTATAGATGATTGTATTTTATAAAGTAAATATGTAGTACATTGCTTGATACAACAATAAAAAATATTAAAATTTTTATATTTTAATAGTTTGAATGCCAGCTTCAGGTGAATTTTTCCATTATGGACTAATTTGATGGTTTGCTGCTTAAGACACATTAAAAAGTGAGTCAGTCATTAGTCAGAACCTGTATTTAGGTCTAAAAATAAGTGAAAAACATTTAAAGCCCTCAAATTACACTGCTGTGATGATCATGGCCATGAAGCCATTATGAAACTTATATAATATTGTTTTTTCCTCACTCGTCTAAGCTTCTGTCTCTTTTTTACACCACATCATTTCTTGCATCTAAAGTAAAAGCATTATTTCAGAACAGAGAATATTCACATACAAATGAAGGGATTGCAATTTAGTCATGTTTTTGTCATGGTTATACTGGAATTGACACTAAACATTACCCATCAGCCCCAGTATTTCACATGTCCCTGTGATAACTCATACCTGTTCAGTTTTACCCCTGATCACCTGATCAACATCCCTTCCAGTCCTGCTTTCTGTATGTTTCATTAACAAATATTTGTCATTATTGTGTGTTTCTCAGCATTGCTCATACTTGGTCTGTTACTACAGTATGTGTTTTTGTAATGGTTTATGTTTAATGGTTTTGGTTATTTTATACTATTTCAAAAAAAAAAAAAAAATCTGCACTTGCATCTACCTCTGCTTACTTCTTGTTCAGGACAGTTCTACAAATGTACATGTACTGGTCTCTCAAAGCCACTTTTGACCCATGACAGTCGGTGATGCCACACGATTGATAAGAGATTAAAATAGAGTGCTTGAATGGAGGCTTTTTGTCTAGTTAGAAATAACCTTTACTCAGAATGCAGTAATTTTATGCTGCTAGTATTAGTTTTGACATGGGAAGGTTTAGGGGTGGGATTATATTCTATGATTTACTTAATCGCTAAGAACAAATCCAGCCACATTGCACTTACTCATTTGAACTGAACTGTTCACTGTGTCACTACAGTTTGTTCCATTCCGGGACTACATGGACCGGACAGGGAACCATGTCCTCAGCATGGCGCGGCTAGCCAAAGATGTCCTGGCGGAGATCCCTGATCAGTTAATCTCCTACATGAAATCGAGAGGCATCAAACCCAACCAGACTCCACCAGACTGTAGTCCTGCTGTGCTTAGCCCAACCTCTACTATCTGAGTTTACACAGGCCCAGTTCAGACAAGACAAAACAGTCCTTGGCTCCTGGCTTTAATCTTCATATCTGGATCTTTTTCACAACAGAAACAGGCATTCTGTCTACGACTGGACATACAGTACTATACAGCACAAATAATCAAGTGATGGCCACAGGGTAACACTAACAGTCCATACAGTGTCTGATCAACAACCAGTGACTCTTTTTGAGTTTATCTGCTTTGTTTGGGTGGCAAGAACACTTCTGGATTCATTTTGAAAAACGTCTCAATACTTGGACAAGCACTGGATATTCTTTTGAGCGTAGTTTAAGTTCTCATTTTGGAGTTTGTTTAGTGTGTGTTGTACATAATCTGAGACTTATAGACTTCTTTTTAGAAGTCTGTACTGTATATCATAAATAAGAGATGCTCTCCAGAGGCAATTGCTGTGTTTCTTCGTTTGATTTATGCTTGCACAACACAGCAGCATCAGGAAAGGTTTATATGTATACAGTAGTTTTAGGACAGAGTCCTATTCCAGGGCATCACAGCCAGCTAGAAGATTTGTA
>JAOTRN010000031.1:3940819-3959293 GCA_028566695.1 Bagroides melapterus
TAAGCCTCGTGTTTGATGAAGCAAGATGACCTTGCCCTTTTCTCAGGAAGGTTACTTAAATAAAAGCAGCTGATTTTTTTTCCTTTGCCATTTGTTTCACCTTGAGCCAGAGTGAATATGTCTTTATTTGAAATAATAATACGTGGTAGTGATTTATGGACAATGAAAGAGAAAGAGAGTTTGACAGGGTGAAAGGGTGACACGCAAAAGGTTAAAGAGAATACTCACTGGTTCATACTTCATAATATCTTTCATTTATGTTGTTTCATTTCATTTACGTGTCAAATGGAGAACAGATTATTTAGAATAAAAAACAGAGTATTTATTGTAACTAACAAATTTATGCACTGTCACTTGAGGTGATATTTAAAGCATCATTCAGGACAAGGATGCATAACACTGTACTGCCTGCTAGTGTTAATTTCATCCTACTCTAACACACAGGCCTCCAGCAACACTACTCGGCTGTGTCTCTAGTCATTTCTTGCCATGTCAGTCAATTTCAAAACTCTAGAGCTTTCCCCAGAACTAGAGTTTTCCGGCAATTTTCTCACCTACTATAACTTGTGAGCTGGAAATTCTTCAATCTGTACTACAAAAAAATAATCTGCTGAATCTGCTGTGTAAGCCACTATGACAAACACAATTTTAAAAAGCTTATGTATTAAATGAACAGTCAATTGTTCAACATAGCAGGTCTTGGAGTCAAGGTCTTTATTTAATCTATTTAAAGGACAATTAATTCCCAGCAGGGCAATATTGAGCATGGGTGAAGAACTGCGAAGCTGCTACTATGAATACAAAATATTCCCATGAGCTGTCTTGAGGAAGCTTTAGATAATGATTCTTCCTCTTCTCTGCACATTGTTTTAATGTGATATTTCATGCTAATTATAAGGAGCGTGGGGGGCACAATGGCTTGGTACTTAGCACATTTGCATCACACCTACAGGGCTGGGGGTTTGATTTCCACCCCGACATGTATGTGTGGAGTTTGCATGTTCTCCCCGTTCCTCTGGGGTTTCCTCCGGGTACTCTGGTTTCCTCCCCTGGTCTGAAGACATGCATTGTAGGTTGATTGGTATCTCTAAATTGCCCATGAGTGTGAGTGTGAATGTGGCCCTGCGATAGACTGGTGACCTGTCCAGGGTGTACCCTGCCTTTGCCTGTAGATGGCTGAGAAAGGCTCCAGCTGATCCCTGTGACCAGGCATTCCCAGAATAAGCAGGTATGGACAATGAATGAATGAATTTAAGGAGAGCTTATATAGATGAATAACAAATGTACTTCTTAAACTGAGGAATGTCTTTCATTCACCTTCAATAGACGCTTTATAAAAGCCAGGGTCCGAGTAGATCCAGAGTTTATCTGAGACACTGTACAAGAAAAACAGGGCTACACACTGACTGGGAATTCAGTCCATTGCATCATGCTCACACACATTTATGCACACAAGAGATTATTTATCATTGCCAGTCCACATACTTGGATGGTTTTGTGGCAGCGGAAGGAAACCAGAGAACCTGGTTGAGACCCATGCAGACATGAGAACATAATCAGAAGCTCAGGCTAGAACACTGGAGCTGTGAAGTGGCAATGCTATCGTGGAATGCTAGACTTAACACCAATTAATACACACATCTGCATGTATTAACTAAAAGAGAATTTAATATCATGTGATTGCAAAAAGGCCCCAAGACTCTGAGTGTAAATGAACTTCATCTGGCTCTTCTAATGTTTTTCAGTGATGGTAAATGATATGTTTGAATCTTGCTGCCATTTACAATTTATAGACTCATATTCTAAATGTTTGGGCCAAATTTGGCATGACCTCCAATCCCATAACATTCTTATGTGCCTAAACTCAGCCATATTAGGACTGGAATCTCCTGCTATCTGGAATGAGATTTGTTTATTATTAGAGGAAAAAAGAAAACAAAATCAGTGATATGAACTAATTATCATTATATAATTATATTCATTATATGGCATTTAAAAAAAAAATCTGTTTTATTTGAACCCTGACTCATACTTACTTTGACTATCTGCTTTATATCAGTCAGGTTTATGGTGGATCCTGAAACTATTCTTAGAAGCAGCAATGCACCCTGGGTGAAAGTCCAATCCATCACAGAGCATTTTATTTAATTGGTAATCAACTACATTTTTATAGGTCTATACAGCAGTAGAGTTACAGCACCAAATAATAACAACAGATAGTTGGAGAGTTTCACAGTTATATTTTGACAGCTGTATTTGAATATACCCCTGAGCCAAGGCTGTTTCAAAGAAGTATTCTTTCTTTGTCCAATTCAAGCTCAGATGTTATTGGTGGCCTGCATATGCGCCGATTTCCTCATGAGTGAACTAACTAGTCAGGACTGCTGGAAATCTGACAGGCTTGTTTTGCTCACAGCTCACCTCCCATTCTGTCAGTCACCCAGCCATCGGTGCTCTAAATCCCAAGGATCTGCTGGCTCACACTTTTCACTGGAGGATGAGATTGAACAGATGGTGTAACTATGTTAGTGAGAACGTCTGCTGCTGTACTTTGATTACAGCATCACAGAGTATTCTGTAGTTGGATAAGGCATGAAAAAAAATGGATAACTACAGATAAATTTTATGTTAAACATGCAAGCTCTAACAAACATAAAAAGATGTTATATGACATCATATGACATATGAGGATCAGTGGGCTATACTGTATATCAGGAGTATAATGCACTGAATCAGGGACAGTGCCAGAGAAAGCTGTCTGACTTAACTATCTTCTCCCAGTGAGCCTCTCCTTTTTGCAATCCATCAGTATCAGTGCTCAAACATGAGCTATTAGAAACATCTCACAAAAACCATGTATTACAAAGTGATCAGCCCCTGGGACAATTTGCTTGAACCTCCTCAGTGTCACCTACTCAGTGTTTTGTGTGTGCGTCTGTTACAAAATGTTCCTCCAGTTCGGTAGTGTGTGAGTCCTTATGAGTATTAGATTTTCTGGATACAAGATTATCCCCTTCCTCTCCACCATGGCTTTAGGTTACTCTTAATTAACCAAAGGAAACCTTACTATCTCTCGTTTTATAGCAAATTTTTTTTTAATGACCCACATACAAAAAAAAGTGCTGTCATGTAGTAGTGCAAGTAATTCCCCGCTGATTCAGTGACATTCAGTGTGAGGTTGCATCTCATGGCAGTGCAATCAATAACTGGCACACACAGTCTTCATTATCTTGTATTTTATTCAGGAAACTGGTGGGGGAGGAGGTGTAATATTGTATGGGTTTTCAAGGTTATACTGCTTTATTTTAAGACCCAGTACTGGCCTTTCCTGAGTCTTGGGTTTGCCAGTTTCTATCATCTTAATCGATATAAGGAGTGAGTTATATAAAAAAAAACATGCTTCTATAATAGAATTGTTCTGATGCACAGACTGGATTGTGTTTCAGCTCTTATTCGCACCAAGCTGACAAATATAAAAAATCAGATTCAAGATATCAAAAAATCCTCTTAGTAAAGAGATAAAGGTATTTTAGAGGGTCATGTTACAGCCTTTTCGAAGTAGATACGGTTGTAGCTCACCATTGTAACAATGAAATGTCAGAGCTGCCTGAAGAACTATGAGAACACTGACTGAATGTCAAGGGGCTGAAGTGATTTTTTTTTTTTTTTTTAATTGGGTTGATAGGAATTTGATTGTATTTGATTTGATTGTCATCTTATAAATAATTATGATAATTTAAAGGTCATGCTAATCATCCAGTTCTTGTTTTTAATGAGTCGTAATGCTTTTTGCATACATACATACATACATACATCCAGAAAGTAGAACTTTATTGATAAGGAATTTTTGGTTGTGAAAGTGAACAAGTAACAATGTTGTAGGAATGTTTACAAAGGTTATGTAAAACATTTCATGAAAACATTTTCGAACCCAAAGGTTCTTAGTAAGGTAAACTTCAGGAAGCATCCGACTCTGCTCATAAGCAGAGTATCTCAGACAGAACAGAAATCATTTAGGCTTTGCTCTATCACATAGGCACTAAGAGAGGTTTGACTGAATTAGTTTTAGTAAACTGGTATGGCCACAAGCAGCAGGTAAGCACCTGAGTCAGACTTATTGCTCTATGGCAAGAGCAGTTTTGGCTTGTCTGGGAAATTGTTTGAAACATTAGCACCAGCCTGACATTTTAGTAGACTTGTGGTAAAAACAAATAATGATATTGAGATAATGATATTTGTACCAGTGTCTCTTGAACACAGTGTGCAGACTCATATAACATGACCTTTTGTGTGATTCTCTTATATTATGATTCTGAAATCACAGAGGTCAGGCAAGGAGGAAACAGTTGCAATTTTTTTCGATTACCCTTTTCTCACCTTGGGTCTGTGTAAACTGATTTATTGCCTGATAGCAACGACAAAACCAAACAGAGTCTAATGAACAAACTGAACAAAAGTTTACAGTGCAATGTTATTTCTGGCAAGTGATCAGGGATCCTGAGTGTTGTCAGGATGTTCCCTGGTGAGCTGATAAGCTCTGATGTCATAGGTGCTCACACTATCATTTGCCAGGGACTAGATTGGTTTGTCACTGTGTACATATTTGATGATTCTGGCTCATTCTCCATTGATGAAAAATACTGCTAAGACTCTCAGTAAATACTTCAAATTCAGACAGCTTGAAAAGTGATACAAGACTCAGATTCAGACACCAGTACAAACAATGAGTTGGTTCAGATAATAAAAATGACTTGGGGGAAGGTATAGGTGTGATACTAAAAATAAAGATCATGAGATGGTGCCTTCTTTTGGACCTCCAATGAGTATGAGGGCTGTTAAAACTAGAAAAGGAGGCAATGTTGTTGTATAACAGCACTAACTGATATTTGCTACACCAGACAGAGATAAGTGGATAAAAGATCTGAAGCGTCCTTGACTAGAAGGAATGAATGCCTAGCATAATCACAGCGGGGTGTAGTGCTGACTGTCTCTCTCACTCTAATTAAGGATATTTCACTCTTGCTCTGAGGATGGATTGGTTTTCTCTTTTTGCTAAGAATCTGTCTTTCTGTTCCAGCTTTCAAATGGTTGGTAGCTGCCAAATATTGAATATCCTGCAGTAAATAAGTTTACTAACTGAGTTTGCTAGCTACATTGTTACCAGAAGCTTCTATGCAGTTCATGACGACTTCTGTTTAAGATCTTATATCATGAAGATAAAAGGATAAAAATAATAAACTCTCGGGGCTTGGGAGAAAATAAAATCAGGATTTTCTGACTTTCTCAAATATCCTGATGCCCAGCTTAAAAAGTTTTCTGCCCAAACGGAATAAAAGTTATGTTGTAATTCACAGTCAGTAGAGAATAAGCATAAAGTGTGTAGAGTGATCACAAAATATTGTCAAGAAGGAATTTCTAAAGAAATTCAGTAAATCATAAACAAAAAGAGATATTGTCTATCGAGAGACAGCCTTGAAGAAATTATTGCACCATGTAAGTGTGAAAATGTCTGCAATGAGAATATAGGCATACGTTTTACCATACACTCCCGAATTGCACTTTGGAATTCACAGCTTGGCTCATAATCTTTTTTCTCCTCTGTTTCCATTTGATTTTCTAATTTTTCATTAGTTCCATTTCCATGGCTGAAACTATGAGCTGACTACCTGCTAAAATGAGAAAACCTGTGAGGTGCTAATTCCAGCTCGCTGAGCCACTCAGGACAACATGCTGAGCCTCATAAAATGGTAATGAGTATGCAGTCTTGTCTGCTTATAGGTAAGTGCCGGAGTGTGTGTGTTTGTATATCTGTGTGTGGTGGGGGGGTGATGGTCTTGAAGAGTGTGGCTGAATTGTACACTGCACGTGTCATAAAATATTTCTGGAAAAATATTTCTGCTTTAACACAATGGCACTTTTATAAATGCACCTGAAATTTTGTTGTTCTTTTGGCTGCTTTCTATTCGGGGGTCAGCAAAGAAATGCCTTATAGATGCAACCCTCTCATTTTAATTGTGCTTGGGACTGGCACAGAGTTAACCCCTTCAGTGGCTGGGTTGCCAATTCTGTTTCTGTATTTTCTTGCAGAACGTAATCCAGACCTCATTACGAGGATAAACTTATATCCCCATAGCATTTTTGATTAATGCATGATAGCTGTTTTGTGGTGTCCAATGTTCTCTGTTTGTGGAAGTCATGATGAGTAAAGTGGTTCCAGCTGGGACCTATTGGAGGAGATATTAATAGCCCACCGACACACAACTATGACAGAGACTGATTGGACTGTCCCTCTAAAAGCCACTGTTCACTTGTTCACAGGAGATGGACAAGGACATTTTCGAGAACCTACTATAATACTGCAAGTCCTTGGAAGGCTCTCTTCTATAGAAAAAGGCTAAGAGAAGAAATAAACAGCAGTAGGCTTGCATTATGCACTTACTTACAGAACAAGGTTAGCTAAGCTCTCTGGAGGTAGTGTGGATTTTTTTTTGTCTCAGTCGCCACTATTTTTAGGGATATGTGTTCGTCCAGAGGGTGTTGCTGCCTGAGCGCTTCTGGTTGCTATGTGAACTCTTTAGAGCTGCGCCTTCATGCCAGTAATGGAGGGGAAAAGCAGGCTTGCCAGATCATATTTGCAGAAACCATGTTAGACATATTGACCTGTGTTACAGAGGTGAAGCACTGTCAGCTTCATTAGTGAAACCTGAATGCATTAACCACCTTTGGACTGTGTGCTCCTGGAACATTTGCTGAAGCCGAAGAGAACTAAAATCTCAGCATTTTTTTTTTACATAATTTTGTTTTATTTATTGTTATATTGTACCAGACATATTAATATTTCAACAACACAAGTTCCAATTCCAATTTAACACATGGCAATATAGGTAGACCAGGTGGGCTATAAAGGTGTCACCTGCTGACTTATTTCTTATTTGGCCATGAATTTCTGCTGACTCTGGCTCTGTGGTACCGTAACATTTATTAGTACATAAATCTAAACCTGGTCCCTGCTGCAGCCAGACCTGGAGCAAATTAGCTTGACTTTCCTCAAATGAGTATTAGCAGACACTAATAACCTCACTATCAATAACTCTTGAAAGATTAACAATATGTAAATTACAATGATTTAGAATGATTTACCCGACTAAAATGTATCCCCTGCGTCAATTTGGATCAATTGTTATCAATCTTTGCCCTGAAATGTACATCCATGCTTTATCATGCTTCAACAGCCCAGATTTGATCTAGTGACTCAAGTGTGCAATGCATAAAATCATGCAAACACAGGCTAAGGTGTCAGTGATTTTAGTGCCAGACAGGCTGGATTAAGTGTTTCAGACACTGCTCATCTCCTGGGATTTTTACAAGCAGTCTCTAGAAAAAAAAAACATGCAAGAAGCAGCAGTGCTGTGTTGATGTAAGAGCTCAGAGGAGAATGGCCAGATTCAAGCTGAGAGGAAACTTAGTACAATGACTTTTTACAACTGTGGTGAGCATAAAAGCATCTTAAGAGATGTTGCCAAACCTTGATGCAAATGGGCTACAACAGTAGAAGACCATTTTGGTCTATAATGGTGTAGGGATTGTTTTCCTGTTCCACACTGGGCACTATAATACCAATTGCACAGCCTGTCCTTGTATTGGTGCTGATCATGTGCATCCTTTATGGCCACAATTTCCCCATCTTTATAATGACTATTTCCAGCAAGATGTGCCATATTACAAACCGCAAGCTATCTCAAACTGTTTCCATCAATTTTGCAATGACTGGTAGACCAGTGTAATTCATTGGCAACCCCAGTCACCAATTCTGAATCCAATAGCACTTTAGGGTTTGATAAAATATGAGATTAGCAGCATAGATGTGCAGTGGACAAATCTTCAACAATAATATAAAGCAGTCATGTCTACATGGACCAGAAGCTCAAAGGAATCTAAGGTTTCTAACATAAGAATCGAGGCTTTTTTGAGCGTTGTGCCCAATAAAACAGTGTTCCTAATAAAGTGATGCACCACAAGAGCTATTCATAGGCTTTATAATATAATGGATAGCATCAAGAACTGGCAACATGTATTTAGGATTAATGCAAAAAAAAAAAAAAAAAAAAGTTGATTATTTCTTCTTGTTAGAAATAACAGATGCTCTGCATGTCTGCAGCAACACAGCAGATGGCTGTCATGGTGGTGTGGAAGGTGAGCACATGAGGTGTTAATGAATATGAGAAAGGAGGATACAAAGGAGGATACATAACCAAGAGATTGTTTCACGCTCAAGAATACTAAAGCTTTTAACTTATGCCTCTCAAGGACAGTCATTAACAAACCATAAAGCAAGACCACAGATGCACTGAAATACTGATGGCAGTTAAATCATCTGTATGAAGCCTTAAGGTGAGGTGTAGTAATTGTTTTCTAAAGTATTTCCTGGAATCAATATACTGTGGCCACAAGCTAATATTTCAAAGACATAAACTATGTATTTTGTGGCCACAAATGAATCTGGCACAAATGGCAAAAGTGTTGACCATGAATTATGTAACTTGAGGCTATGACTTAATATGTTTTGGGAAGGCCATACTTAATACATGACCTCTAGTTAATTATTTGGTTGAAAACTCTGTTAAATACATTTAAGGCGGCACAGGATAATGGACAATGGTTATTCATGTCACAATGCCAAAAGCGTCAGTATGTTTTTTATTAATCGTTACAAAATTAAATGCAAGTGTGTCATCACTTAGATAAATGTCTTGGTTCCTGTAAGCATACAGTTCCAATTCAACTGATATTTCTGTGTCGCGCTGATTTTAAATTACACAACCAAGCCTTTCGTTGAGACAAAATCACCTGTGTTTCCTTAAAGCTGCTCTGTATCAGTATATAGTCGTTAATGTTCTTTATGAATAGATTTGCTATATACGTGAAAAAGAGCTTGAAACATATCTTGTGGGCTTAATAGGTAATATTTTCCTTAAATTTAACCATCATGTCACCTCAGTGTTTCTGTGCATATGAATGTATACAGGAGGCTCACGGCTTGCCCAGGACGCTTCCTCTTACATCACTGAGCCATGGCTGCCCCCTGATGGGCAAAAAAAGACATAACAACATATCGTATTCACATACTGCCACGGACTAATCTAATTCTAAACCACATTGTACATAAATGGTGATTTTTATCATTGGGAGAAAAAAAAAAATCATCTATTTCAAATGTTTTCTGACCTACAGTTAGTCTTTAACTGAGTCTATTTTGTCGATCATAGCAGTATAGAAAAGGAGCTACTGCATTCTGATTACAGGCTTTAATGAACAAATTATCAATTAGCAAATTATTAACCTATTTTATTAAAAGAAAAATGTAGAAATGTATTAGACCTCATTAATCCAGTATCAATGGTATATATACTATACTGTGCAAACATATATTCCCCACCCCAGTTACCTTTTGTGTCTAGAATATTGAATAGAGACATACTGTGTACTGTGCAACTTTTCACTTGATTGTCATGTGGTTTAGCAGGTTGTCTTACCAGAAAGATTTCCTCTCAACTGATCTCTTCCCCATGGAGATCTAGCATGCTGTCATGCACCAAGGAAAATCTAGTCTGATTCTCTCTTAATGTCCACTGGGAAATTTCAGAGGTGCATGATCTTTTGTGTAATCAATTGTGCTAATTTTGTCAGACTTTGGGCTGGGGGGATATATCATATGTAGGAATGCAGCAGATGGCGGCTTAGATGCCTCTTCTGCATATCTGACTGTGTACATATTCGCTTTATGCTGTGAGATGAAGAGACTGATGTGAGGATGATGCTGTCAGGATTGCTGCATATGATCATGATGTAAAAAAAAAAAAGGTTATGTATTTTTCACAGTATAAAATTTTACATTGGCAAGAATTAAATATACTGGATATATTTCTGGTTATGTCATATACTATATATAATATATGCAGTACATGCTGTGGTCTTATTTTGTAGTTACAATCTCAGCCATGGACCTTATAATTTTTTTTGTCTTGTCTTTTTACAGTATATTAAAGGAGGAAAGCAAAAGGACACTTAACCTTCAGTACGTTCATCCTCGCATTGCTCATATACTATAGATGACAAAGAGATGGCTTCCGTATATATTTGACTGTCAGGATGCGGCAATTGACGATCGTCCAAGTGACCACAAACAGCGATGAGTCATTTCCTAGAGGGGGAGAATAAAGAGCCTGCTTTTCACAATATTTGTAGTATATTACAATGGGCTCTGTGACAGATTATATTCTTGGGAATAATTATTTTTCCTCTAGTGAGACAGGAACATCATTTGGCTTGTTCAGTATTAGTTTCTTTTTTTCTTTCCCAGTCAAAAGTTAGAAGTCTTTACTCATTCATACCTTTAGTGTAAGCACCTATCCTGGAATGGGGAGGATATGTTCAGTAACTCTACAGAGAATAGTTTAGGATTGAACCTTGGATCCTGGAGCTTTGAGGTGGGAACAATACCTGCTAAACCTGTAAAACACTGCACTATCCCACTTTTGTTCAGACGCCAAAATAAAACAAAACAAATCATTGTTATTCTGTGACAAATCAAATAACATTAATTTAGTCAATAATAAACATCCTGTTACAAATGATGTATCATCAAATCCATGCTTGGGTGGGGTTTTTTTTTTTGGAAACTGTATTGTGATACTGTGGAACTCTCAAAAAAAAAACAAAGAAAAAACAACAAGTTATTTTTGTGAACATTCAATGTATAAATAAAAATGAACTAATTAATTAATTTCATAATTCTGACATATCATCTTATTGACATTTTGACTGACCATTGAACAATGATGGTGTGCCAGACCTCCTCTGTTTAGGAGAAAGGGCTTCAGGTGGGATATAGTTCTCCCTCTGGAGCGTCGGTCAGAACACAAGACAGGAGGCATGAATCACCTTGAATAGATTACTGAATTTCTTATTTATATATGATTTTGATAACATTAAAACCCACTGAACAGCAAACAGGAACAGTGATGGTGTCCCAGACCTCCTCATCACACATCAGTACCTGACTCCACTGATGCTCTTGTGCAGCGGTCCTCAAACTTTTAAGCCAAAGAAACTGAAGAAGAACTTTTGAGCTCCATTACCACCGTATACACAAACAGTAAACTATACTACTTGTTTTAGGGCATTCACTATATTTTAACAATATTTACAATAATATATTTTAACTATAATTAAAATATTTTATCAAATTCATTTAGACTTACCTTTCAATAGGGTCATTCAAAAATGACTTAATGTCTTTGGCCATATCATGTCCTCAGTGTGTTACTGCTCTTTTCTCACTAAGCATGGCCTGACACAGCTACAGCAGTGGGCTTTGACTCTGTAATTCCTCTCTTTTCGTTAAAAAACAATCTATAGGCTTTTGACGCAAGTTGGATGCTTTATCTCCGGATGTTTTCCAGACTTCATACTTTCAAGGACAAGCACTTCTGAACAGATTCCACACTGAGGATGATGTACTACATCGACTATAGAGCAAGTGAATCCATACTTTATTTATACAAAGATCCTTCTGTCCAACTTCTGAAGACCAAATTCAAATCATGTATCTAAAACAAATTTAAGAAAATTATGACTATATTCTAGGTTTAGCAAAAGTAAAATTGTAAAATGTGTTTTGTTGTCTGGATCTTGTCTGATTCAGGAGCTACTGATAAATCAATAAATATCACCAGATAAAAAGTAACTACACTTTTTTAAACACCAGTACTTTTTCTTGTAACTGAGTAACATTTCAGCAATGTAACAGTACTTGTACTTGAGTACAAATTTTCAGTACTATTTCCATCACTGCTGTTATTGGTCTTTCCACCACTGCTATTGATTATCACTGCTATATTAATATTCTAGACAAGAATCATACAGTTACCTCATCAACATTACATACAGATTGTAGTTGGGTCAAGACTCGATCTATAACAGCAAAATACTTCGTCAGGTTTCACTTCTATCTGCTAAAAACCTTGGAAAATTCTTGTAGTACCATCATGTAGTCCATTTTAGCTTTTTCAAAACAAGATATAGGCTAGTCATTGGATTCCAGAGTTTGTTAAAAAAAATTAGTGGTCACTGAAAAATCCTTGTTTGTTTGCTGACAAACCTCAATTTAGTTGCTTGAAATGTGACTTCTTCCTGTAAACATGAACAATTCCTGGATATAATTAATGAAGAAAAGTACCAGACTCTAGCAACAACTAAATGTCTGTCATGCTAGTCATGACAAAGTATGTAAAGGAAACACCAGATCCACACTGTAAATGTTTTCAGCTTCCCTTACCTGTCTACATAAGCGAATACAATAACAAATAAACAGTCAATGCTTAAGACTACTGAATCTGAACAAGAAGGATGAGACAACTGAATACTGACCAACAGAGCTTCTTTCACTGGTGCATTTTGGTAACGTTAAACAGCACAGGATAAACAACAAAATATCATATTCTGTTTCATCTGAAAAAGAACAGAAACATTACAATGCTGTTTGCAAATACTAATTGTAATATTCTGTATTATATTTATTATGCAACAGCAACAGCAAGACAGCAATGTCCCCAACATGCAAAAACACCATATTTACTTAATGTAAAAGTTTCAGTCAGTCAGTGTCAGTGATGTTGCTGCATTTTGCTTTTGATGTCAGTTTGTGGTGTAATTAGCTAGATTTCTTCTATTATATTGTGATATCCAAATTCCATTTTGGGGTTTTTATACCAACTTTTATTTATCTATCCATCGGTCAGTCTATTTCTCTTTCACACGGCTTGAGTAGTATTGTGTAAAGTATGACATGCTGTTTTAAATTGACATGTTCTATCTTGCATTTAACATTACTATTTTATAATAAGTCTATATATAGGATTATATTATTCGAAGTTGTTTTTTTCAGTCAATTTGATTTTGTTACACACATATTTTTACTGTACAATGGGATAAAAAGGCATAATTGAATCATTACTGCTGATTTCTCAGGAATCCACTGCATCCAATAGAGGCAGCTGATCATACAGATGTTCTCAACCGCTTCTATAAAGCTAAGGATTGTGAAAACTGGAAGCAAAAGAAATCCAATTAGAGATGGACTGCGTGATAACAAGGAAATGTTCTGCTCTTCTATGCACTATTTAGCCACTTTCCTTGACTCATCTGATAATTTAAGTCTTTATATTGTATATGTGGAGACCAGACCATCACACCAATATGTGGGTCTTCCCTAAACTGTCACAAACTTTTAACAGGCACCCAGATGTCTTTGTATTCTATAAGATTTCTCCTCATTGGAACTTAAAGGGTCCAAACTGGTTTCATGATACAATGCCCCTACTGTATGCACAAAGCAAACCCCATACACAGATTCTCAAGGTCGATGTTGAAGAACTATAGTGAACTGAGCCCTAAGCTCAACCCCACTGAACACCTCTGGGATGAATAGGAGCACTGGTTGCAGCTTCCGAATACAAAGAGGGACCAAATCTGTTCAAGCCCATGGTTTTGTAGGCAGATATATGGGTGTGATCGCTAGGTATCAACATACTGTTTTGTGAAGATTCTAAAATAATAAAAAAGAAAATAAGAAACAAAGATCTTTAGCATAAATTTATATATAAAGTTTGAAGAAATAAACTAGTTGTTTAAATCTGTTCATAACAATTGGCCAATTTCATGTTTTCATAGTTTTCAATCAGCACATGACTTTTTCAGGATGTGTTCTCCTTCCCTATAACATCTACTTAAAAACATCGTGGAAATCCTTGTTTTTCCATGACACACATGCTGTTAACATGCTGTTAAGGAATGACAAACTGCCAATTCACTCCACAAAATTAGGGTGTGGAAGTCTGAAAGCACGGCACAGACTGAAACTAGATATCTAAACCCCCGAGGGCTTTGTAGGTGAACGATTATTATCATGGGGAAATACAGGCTGCCGTTCAGCTCGGGAATGTTTACGTGTCACATACAGCTGTGCATTAGTCATGATCAGCACTTTTATTTGGACCTGTTATTATCTGATTAAAAAAAAGAATCAACAACATTGCCCAGTTGTACCTCTCCTGTTTTCTCTCTTGTTTTTAGACGTTTACAAATGGACTCTGGATGTACTGAGGTCTTGTACATCTTCAAAGACTTTAACGTTACAACAGTAACCTGTATTTCAAAAATAAATATTCATCATAACATCAGCCAAATGGGTGAGTACTGTAGGTTGATATTTGAATGTAATTTTGGAGTTTTATGAGTTACATCCGTTTCTGGCCCTGAACCTTAGCACATCTTTCATTGTGTTATACCATCTGAAGTGAGGGGCAGTATCAGATCCAGGGCCAATGGCAGACAATTTAATAAAAGAACATAGTATATGATTTGAGGCCAATATTAAATATATAAATAAAAACTATATTTATCCATATATCTATCAATTAATAGTTCCCTTTATTAATTTATTTGTTTGTTTCCATCTTAATCGGACATTGCTCATATTTACTAGAGGTTTTTTTTTAGATTTCTTTTTTTAACTAGAGTCTATGTAAATTTTGCACTTTTCTATGGTTATATAAATGTACAATATTCACAATTGTAATATACAGTACTTACTGCACACATCTGTAAAGAACTCAACTGCACCTTGTAGGTTATTTATATTTTTATCTTTTTACCCTTTAGTCTATGTTTATTTATGTATACACTATATTCTGTAACCGCAACAAATTCGTTGTGTGTGTGAGCACCCTTGGTGAATAAAGCTGATTCTGATTCTTAAGGACTTAAGTCACCTAGTCATAATAGAGAGCCCTTAGTCTGTGAACACAGCTGCTGAGCTACTCATAACAAAAACATTATGCAACAGACTAAAATTTCCCATTATTATTATTATTTTTATTTTCCCAATCCTTATGAGCAACTCTGCTTATTAGCAAGAGGTATTAGCAAGAAATGGAGGCTAAAAAAACACATAGAAAAAATGTCACCACATACTGTAGAAACACATAAAAATAGTGTTTCTTGTGTAGAGGTACTTGTGGTAATAGCAGTGGCTGGGGTATTTACCTTCATTTCAAAGAGTTTGCTTTTTCTCTATGTAGTTAAAAAAGGAAAAGGAAAAAAAAACTTTCAATAGGGCAATGTGTACAGGAAGTAAGCATTTTTCAACCTTTTATTAACTATAACTAGAAAGCGACCATTTACTGTAAGTGTTTACTATATAATTGTAAGCAAAAACTCGGGTTCATCCGAGCCAAAAACAACGCAGGACAATTCCTGCTCAAACAATTCCTGTTCGTAATTTTTGCATTATGTGCAATAAAGTTTCACTTTAGGTGCAAATTGAGTATCATCAGATGGTTTATCTGGATGCCTGTAGATGGTAATCATGGTCATGTACACATTTGCATGCTATTGTTATTACCCAAATAGTAAGTGATACTATTAAATCATATATTAATATTAATATTAATATAAATGGTAATAACGGTCACATATGCCTTTGCTCACTGCAGGTCCTTGATGAATCTTGACTACTTCTAATATCTAATATCCTACACATATTCCTTTATGATATTTAAGCCATTTTTGGAATGAGATATATTTTGGAGTGGAATCTGGGTTGAGACAGTCTGTAACTTCTTACATAAATATATGTTTAAGTGATCTAGAAAAAAAAATCTATTTTGTGTTGTATTTTAGAGAAAAAAAATACTTGTTTAAGAAGAAACAACTGCAAAATTTGTAAACACACACACACACACACACAATGCTGATTGCTCACTTCATCAAGTCTAGGCTTGTGTGTGGTCTGACTGAGCTGAATTCTGGCCTTGACTCATTTCTGTCTGGATGTTGCAGGAATTTCCCTCTTTCCTCATTTTCCCTTCCTAAGCAGTGGGTTTTTACACAGCTTCTTTTTTCTGCCTATTGTGAAGGGGGATTTGGGGGTCTAGATGCTGATACAGCTGACTGTGATTTATGGTCAGTGGGATTATAAGCACTGATTCTCTTGCATTACTCGTTAAATTATTCGTAATAAAGCAGCATGAAACAAATGACAGATTACGGATACACACAGAAAAGAGACACCGAACTGCCTGCATACAGTAGGTCAGGTTTCTGTAAGTATTGTTAGATTTTTTGTAAGTGCAGAAAAATTATATAAGGCTAAATGTAGTAGACAGCATGTGTGAATCATTTTTACGTTTACTGGATAATTAGTCCCCCTGGGGCTGTAAAATCCAGCAGAAACTGAAAACTGTTACCTCACATCCTTAAATGTTTTTTTGCCTGAGGTATCACCATCTGCAAATCCTTTGACTGAGCATTATCTTTGACGTAGATGTGATGTTTACAAGCATTCTTCACAGCATATTTCAAAACTACCTGGATTACTACATACTGTGGCTCTTTGTCACATACCCCTGCTCAAATGTATAGCGGAACAAGGTACTTACAGGAAAGTTGTATAAGAGTCTGATTTTTTTTTTCTCATTTAAATCAGCACTACTTTCACATCATGTCAACACATTTGACAGGAAGCTCTTTTTCAATAACCATGTTATGAAAGAATTGTCACAATACATATTACAAATACACATGTCAAATCAACCAAGATTAGCACATGGATTATCCTGCTATTCTTCAGCAACTCAGACTCATTGTCCACTACTAATATATTACTGAGTTTATGGGATTTTATTTTAATAAAAAAAAGTACATTTTTAAATATGTCATCAAAGTGTAAATTTGCATCAGTCTCTGTAGAAATGTGTTGCAAACCTGATTAGAGATTTATTCTAAGATTTCAGTGGCTAGTTTTACTTACAGTCTGCAAAACGACTGGAACAGCTGATTATTTTTAGTTATTGTGCTGAACACAGAAGACATTTGGGTTTGAGGTCAAACGTTTGAGATGAGATTATTGCAACTTTTTTCCTGATATTTACATCTAGATATGTTAAACAACATAAAATCTAGAAGCTTTTGTATAAGACCACACAATCTTTAGGTGATTAAAATAATAAATGAAAGTAACACTAATCTGTGTATGCATGTCCCTTGTAATAACAGCATCAAACCTGTGGCTCATTGCCATCACTGAACCGCAGGTTTCTTCTTCTGTGATGCTTTTCCAGGTTTCTACCACAGCCTCTTTCTCTTGTATGTTTTAGACTTTTTTCCCTTCACTCTGCTTTTCAGGATGTCAGGTTAAGGTTTGGTGATTGACTTGGCCAGTCTAAATTCTTACACTTTTCCCCCTAGTAAAGTCCTTTTTTTGAGCTTATAATGTGTATGGATCATTGTCTTGCTGCAAGATGAAGTTCCAACTGCTTAATTTAAATGCATTTCTCTGTAAATTGGTAGACAGAATGTGTCTGTAGAATTCTGCCTTCATTCTTCTTCTTCTTCATCCAGTTAAATGGCCGCACACTCCCTTGGAGTATTACCGCCACCTACTCTTCGTTTTAGGTCGGATTCTTGCACCTACTCTTCGTCTTAGGTACACCTACAGTATAAATAATTAGTGAATCTGCTCCAGAAGCAGTCGTGCAAGTCCAATCCATGACACTACCACCACTATTTTTCTCACATGAACTTTGGTTTGGTTTGGATCATCCACACTTTTACATTTCCATCATTAGTAGAGGTTTTGTGAACTTTTGTGGCTCATCTCTGTACTTAATTTACTTGTTAATTTCAGTTTGGCTTTCTGATTCCTACTGGCTTCTAGAGTTCTGCTCTCTTCCAAAGGTGAATTGTGAGTTTTTCTGTCCTAAGCTGCTCACTACACCAGTGGTTTCCTCATCTACATCTACAGCAATTTACATAATGATTTGTTTACTCCTTGACTCTGCCTCCCATAATTGTCCAATAACCACAGAACGCTTTGTGTACCTTGTATTGTTGCTGTTGAGTTTTATTTTATTTTATTAGCCCCCCCCCAAAAAAAAAAAAAAATAAATAAATAATAAATAAATAAATAAATAACCTTTGGGTTGACTCATGGATGTAAATAGTCCACTGAATCTAGCACTATAACCCCCATTTTTAGACATACTATAAATTTGTTTTGACTGTATTTCCCAGATATTTATATCTTATATATAATAGTGCGAACAATAATAATATGTCCTATGTTAATTATAAACCACAGGACTGCTCTTATCTGTTTCAGTCTACATAAGACAAAAATCAACTGATTCAGTGCAGTTTATAGACTGACAGAATAATGCCTGCAGAGTGAAATAACAATCAGCCACATATACGATGTGGAGGCGTAGCTGGCGTGGGATGCATGTTAAATAAGCAATGATTATATCCTGAGTAATCAAGACCAACAAGAGTTACAGCAGTGTTCTGTGCTGTCTGCCAAACCACAGATTCAGCCTGTAAACTGTCTTTGCCCATATTTATACGTAGCTTGGGATA
>JAOTRN010000031.1:3959393-3970847 GCA_028566695.1 Bagroides melapterus
ACATTGTGTAATTTTAACGATACACGCATGATATTCTTTTTCAATGGTGTATTTTTTTTTTATAATTGAATTGGTTGAACTATGTAAGATTTCCCTTTCAAAACATATCCTTTTTCATGTTTAGTTTAGTATTATTTTATTTTGCTAATTATTGCCTGTAAGAATGTCTTTGACAAAAGAAGAACATTAGAAATCATTCTCATAGATGGATTGGGAAACTGTCGCAACATGGCAAGCACATCACACACAACACTGTTGACAAACTGGTAGCCAACATTAGGAGAAAAGACTCCTGTGTAGGTTTATAAAGATATAGTAATCATGTAGAAGATGGTTTATAAATACAGTTATATTTCACTGAAAGTGCTATATTTATATAAATGTGTTCATTTAAATAATGTATTCAATTATTAATTAATATATTAAATAATTGGATATTCTTTAGTTTATTTATTTTAGATTTTTTATTATTAGGAATTTAAGTGTTTTACTACAAAAAAAGTTTTTTTTTTCCATGACCATCTGTTTACTTTTGGCTGGAAATATCATATGCTTAATTTTTTTTGTTTGTTTGTTTGTCCTAATAAAACATAAAATTGTGATTCTTTTTTTGTGATTTTCTGATTGATTCTTTTTGAAAACTAAGACATCTTTTAAAAATCTATAATAATATAATATTTATTTTAATAAATATTTAATAACTTTAATAACTTTAACTATCTAACTTCTAACTATCTAACGATCTAACTTTTTAAAAGATCATGAAAAAGAATAAGAAAAGAAAAGAATAAGTGAATAATGTTTCATTTTATGTTTTTCAATTCAAGTTTAAAACAAAGAAAATCACTGGCAAAGACAATGAAGAATGTATGAATTCAAATAGACAAAATTCAAGCTCCCAAGCTCTTTATCTTTTTTTATTGATTACATGTTTTGATGGATTAAACTGCCATTAAAACTTCAAGACAAAGTTATTTGGGCTATATGATGTGTACCTCTTAATCACAGCCCAGAAACTTGTACCTTAAATCATTTTTCCAGAATTTTCCTGGTGCTGAAGCCCAGAAAGCGGTTTGTGACGTTCTCACTAGCGTTGTCAGTTTGAGTCAGGCTGTTGGCTCCATGCCTTTCCCGAACAAACCGCAACTTACGTTTCTTATCCGTCATAACAGTTGGAATATGTGTAACTTATTCAGATAGGCTTGGAGTTACACCAAATTCAGTTCATTTTTCACTTTGACCAGATATTCTATTCCCTGTTTAGCAACTTGCTCTTTTGCTGCATAATTACAATCTGTATGTATTTTATGGGGGTTTTTTCCCCAAAATGTCATTGCCTTTTTAATTATATGTCTGTCCTTTGACCACAAGTCAAAGTATCAGTGATCTGGTTGAAGAGTCAACGCTGTATATCATAAACACGGAATATCTGACATAGCTGAACAATGTTGTAAATGTTATTGTGTTTGATGTTTGTTTTCTAACAAAGTTTTGCATAAATCTACAAAGATCTTTCATCATGTGGCCAAAAGTATGTGGACACCTGACACAATTATGCACTGTATAAACATCCCATTCAAGAAACAGTATCCGCTTTCCTTTTATAATAACCTCTACTCTTCTGAGAAAGCTTTCCACTAGACTTTGTACTCTGGCTCTAGACATATTGCTCATTCATTTGAATAAAAGCAATAGTGACATCAAGCAGTGACACTGATTGAGGAGGAATGATGTGCAGTCAGTGTAACTGTTCATCCCAAAGGTGTTCAGTGGAGATGAGGTCAGGGCTCTGTGCAGGCCACACAAGTTCTTCTTCAATCTAACCAATCTAACATTGTAGCACATAAAGACATCCTATACAATTGTGTGCTTCCAGTTTTGAGGCAACAGTTTGGAAAACACTTACATATGGTCAAGTGTCCTCAAAGATGTGCTCTGTCTTGATTGGTGCATCACAATGTTGTCCATCAACCACGCAGAGAAAAAAATGTGCTTATGAAGGAGTTCAATAGGCAGTAAATTTCAGGGAAGCATGCATTTAAACAACCTAGATGGTCTTTAAAAAGAGCTTTTGATGGAGAGGAAGTGCTGCTTTCACACACACACACACACACACAAACACACACACAAACATGAACATATAGACATGTGCGCAATGAAAATATTTTGCAGAACTTCCTACAGACTAGATAGTCATCTGAGCACCAACACAAATGCTTTGACTAATATTTCCCAAGGTCATCAGACAAAGTGGTTTATTTTGGATTTAGCGTTATTTATATTAATGTCATTTTCAAACGTTCAAAGATGTTACAGAAAACGAGGTTTTGCTGAACGATGAAATGCTGCAGGTGCTACAGCAGCCTGAACACTTTATGTCACGTCCACTATCAACATTTCCACATGTTCACTCTGGAAAAAAGACAGACATTAACATTAAAGTCTATTCTAAGAGCATAGCAGAGACCTTTAAAGAAATCTTTAAATGCTTCATGGACAGAAAGAATGTTTTGGGGCTTGGTGAGGGCAAAGTGAATTAAGAGCAGTTTTATAAAGGAGCAGGATAAAGAACAGTGAGAATTTAGTGAAACAGCTAAACATCCTTGTCTGCACTCAATGGATGGATGGATAGGTAGATGAGGATCCAGGACAGTTTACCAATAATAAACTGAACATTTCTTAATGAAGAATTAAATATTTTTATATATGCAATATATGGGATGTTCGTGGTATTATTATCTTGTAAATGAACATCTACAAAATAATAACTCTACTGCGGCGGACATAGCCCCCGCTATGTGTGTGTGGAGTTTTCGTGTTCTCCCCGTGCCTCTGGGGTTTCCTCCGAGTACTCCAGTTTCCTCCCCTGGTCAAAAGATATGCATTGTAGGTTGATTGGCATCTCTAAATTGCCCATGTGAGTGTGAATGTGGCCCTGCAATAGATTGGCGACCTGCCCTGGGTGTACCCTGCCTTCGCCCATAGATGGCTGGGATAGGCCCCAGCTGAACCCTGTGACCCGGGTATTCCCGGAATAAGCAGGTATGGACAATGAATGAATGAATAACTCCAGGGAATTTCTGAAGACACTTGTGATGTGTGTATTGTTGTTATGTAGTCTATTGTTCTGAGCACCCCAAGATACTTTAATTACATTAACCAAAGATTCTTTCTTTATTTACAAATGAAATGCACATAATGATTCATTTCCATTTAATTGTATAGCGCTTCTAACTATTAACGTTGTCTCAAAGCGGCTTTACAGAAGTATAGAAATAGAATAAAAATGTGAATGTTTAAAGTTTAAAATTAAGTTACTATTTATCTCTAACGTCTATTCCTAATGAGCAATCCGGAGGTGACGGTGGTGAGGTAAAACCCCCTGAGATGATATGAGGAAGAAACCTTGAGAGGAACTAGGCTCAGAAGGGAACCTCATCCTCATTTGTGTGACACAAGACAGGAAATAATGTAAATGTAAATAATATTCTTTCTACACCAGTTTGTATTTGAGTGGATTTTAGCAACCAGGAGCTCCTGAGGAACTAACGGGTCGGCGCAATTTCCGAGTTCACCGCAGACCCGACACTAAGTCTTCAAATGATCGCTGAAAACTGATCTTTTATTTCTTCCAGCTCATATTATTTTACTCAATTTTGCGCATAAGTATTTTGTTCCTTCTGTGTCAGCAACTCCTGAAGTTGCAGAAAAACAGCACCCATGATCATCAGCCCACATCATTACCACATGACTTCTAGAGAATGACCTGATTACTGATTTCGACTTTTTACAATTACATTGGTCCTTTAAATAACCCCAGCTCTCTGTTTTATTGACTATTTGCCTGCTTTGTGTTGATGAGTTTTGCCTAGACCTTTGTTTTTTTTTCTGCAGCATTGGTTTTACTTCAACCGAAAAGCCTGCATGTGCATCCAACTTCAATTTAATTTTCGTCAACGCAAACCTCGAATGAAACACAGAATTCAGTGTGACTTCACTTCACTGTGAATACCTGATAACGCCGTACGGATTGCTCAATGCCCCTGTCTCTTCCAGGCATTCATTAATCTTGTGCTTTGAGGCATGTTTGAAAAATTTTAATTGCATAAACTGAGGATATTTTCATTTATCTTATCTCTATAAATTGTCTCAAGGACTGTGTATAGAGTTTCCAAGTAATAGCCATGAAGTAGCCTACGCTTTGTAGCATCAAAGATCTACAGAGATTCTTAGGATTTGAGAGATTGCAAAAGAACTTTTGAATCATTTTTAATCCCTCAAGGATCTATTCTTGAACACAAAAGAGATCATTCACTAAATACCATTTACAGCAAAACAGCCTCAAACCTCAAACAGGAGTTTTACTTGTAGTTGAGCTTGACTTGTTAAAAACATGTTGATATAAATGATGTTGTTTTAATGATCTTGCATTTTGATTGATGCACTGATAAGTCACTCCCTTCCTGCAACTCTTCCAATCTAAGTATGTCTAATAGTTTATTTGAGACATTGCTTTCCTGTACCATGTTCCTCCCCTGTGAGAAGGACTGGTATGCTTTTCTGGATCATTGTCAATTGTTCCAAGCTCAAGTGCATGGTTGTGTTCATTTCATAACTGTTTATATCTATATTTCTAAATATATTAAATGCAGGACAACATTTTTTGTGTTTAAATTCTTGGATTTCCCTCTGGTGATAATAATTGAGGACAAAGTGATTTAGCATGTGTTCAGTTTTAAATTTGGTCAAAGGCAAACATGCAGGGTTTTTTTTTGGACTTGTTAGTAAGCACTAATGGATGAGCACTTGTGTACACTTAGTCACTTATTCACTTTAATTTAGTGCTTTACTTGAAAGACTGTCAGAAAAACAGCATGCTTAGCTTCCAGGTATTGGCTCCTTAAAGAGGTGCATGCACCCTCCCTCACAGTGAATAGAGTTCATTAGAACCCTGTGGTCCTATATTCAGCAAATTTCTACGTAGTGGTTACTTAGCACCCTAGTCATGCCAACCACATGTATGAGACAGCTGCTCAAAAAAAGCTGTAGCTGTGCATTTCTGACCGCTTGCCTAAGCCGAATTCAGGGAAAGTCCTGTATCACACTTGTGTTTATCATATGTGGTTTTCATTCTGTTTTGTAAAAGAAAACAAATCCCTGAAACACATTTGTCTTGTGTTAAACAGCAGTACACCTACATCATGTAAACACAGAGCATAACAGGAAGGACGCATCATTTTCACTGACTCTCTTTAGTAACAATGATCACAAAACGTATTACATATCAAAAAAAAGGGGAAGGATACAAACTTTTGACAAATACAGAAGACATTATTATGATTTCATTTTGTCTTGAATATCTCAAAAATCCTTAAGTCTATTTTCCAACTTTAGACCTCCAGTGGTTCTAAATTCAAACCTCCCTTTAATATCATTATGACCATTTATTATTGCTAAGACATGACATGAGAAAATTACTTTTGCATCTTTAGTTATTTATACAGCCATTAAAATATTTTATTTTTTATACAAACCAATCTGCCAATATAAAGTCTTATTAGAGTACTTTTTTCCATGCCTGATGCTAACTTGTGAGTTTAAGCCAAGTTTGTGTGTGTATTAAGTGGGATTTGAGCTAAATGAGAAGGGTTGGGCATATTCTACTGCTGTGGTTCTTTTATGGCCCAACTTCTCAGCCTTCAGTATTTAAAGCATAATTTTAAATGCATGAAACTTTGGTTTTTTTTTTTTGTTTTGTTTTTTTTAGCAATGAAGCTACAGGCAATATCTTTCCCTTCACCATTCTTTTTTCAGTACTGAAACTCTATGATGAAGACAAAGTTTATAGATAAACTCTTGAGGCTCATAGCCAGCATAAATCCAATGAAACTTCCTGGACTTTGTTATGTAAGCAGCATAACCACACTGTCCATGGATTGTGTCATTTAAAATGTGTAAAATGTGGTCAGCCAATACTCTGCCCTTGTCTAGCATATTTTGCATGTTCACATAAGGGATGTAAATTGCTGCTGCCAAATAAGGGGGCGAATATTATCCTTACCAAACAGAGATGTGTTAGAATTTGTTAACAACAGTGCCAGGCTATTTGGAGCAGAGAAACAAAACCATGGTGCCATCCGGTGCAGCCTACGAGCCAATTTCATTAAACATTAGACGCCAAGCTTAAACAGTGGCAGATGCTGGTGTTTTCTTTGGGATTTAGGAATGTCTAAGTTAAAAATAGAACAAATGTTTAGTTGTGCCAAAAATCTGTAGAGTTTCAACAATGCGTGTAAACAAAGGCTTTGCATTTTACATAAGTGATCTAAAACATTTAGCCTTGAATAAATCAGAAGTCTTATATCCCTTATCTAATATGCAAAGGCTTTGTTTACACACAGTGTATGTTCTTACCACAATAACAAAAGAAAACCATCAGTTTCATGAGTCATATCCCGATGATCTTATAATCTTTGTCAGTGTCTGGAAGTGCCTTATGAAAGGGTGTGTTGCAATCATTAGAACCAAGTCTGTTACTTTAAATGGCAGACAATGGATTTGAATAGAGTGTTGTTTTTAAAAAAAAAATTATATGGATAATTCTTTTGAGGAAGCCACTTTCCACTTCAAAGCCACGATGGCTTTTTGCATGGTTAAATAACAAAGTATTCATGTTTCATCTGAAATTCTATGGTCCTGCTCCATTGTTATAATATGCTTGTAATGTTTTGGACTTCTCTCTACATTCATCTGTTTTCACACTCGCAGACCATGCGCCGATATTTAAGTTCTCACATGCATGCGCTCTCTCTCTCTCTCTCTCTCTCTCTCACACACACACACACAGACATAATTCTTTAATATTGCCAGTGAAGCAAAAGGAAGGGCAAAATAAACACTGAGCATGTGATTTCTTGACTGCTTGCTGCCTTAGCAACTCAAAAGAGAATACAACTCCAGTCACTCTTCATAAGAAAAACCCAATTTCCCTCATTTATACTAGGTTCCCTGTTTGCAATGGGAAATTCTAAAAAATATTTTGTTCCTAAAGAGTCTCTACACCATTTCTTTACATTCTACACTCAAAGAACTTATACAGGTTTTCATGGTGTATGTACCAAACGCTCATTAGAGAGTCTTACTGACATCAGGAAATAATGACTGCTTTATTGTACCCAATCTTGTAAGGATTTGGATCCATTTCACTGTAAGTTATAGTATAGTATTGTGTTGTATATGTTTGTTGTTAACACCATAACGGCACTTTCAAATTCTAATGCATTTGAATTTCTGTAATGGTTGCATATGAGTCTAGGTCGTTACATCATTATGACAAGCACATAACTCAATGCATCTGGCTTCCCTGAGAATGAGAGCTACTATAATTCAGATGTACACATTACATATTTGGAAATCCATGGTGCTATTGACATACTGTAATGTGGCATAATGCGCTTTTATTCAAGCTCTGTTTCCTATTAGAACCGGTGCACGCTGGAGTTGTACTGATGCATGAAGCATGGCTATTTAGAAATACTGTAGTAATCAGAAGATCCGGCTGATGTGGGTAGTTATGTCCACATTAAGGAAAAAGCAGTACTTGGGCAATTTTTCTAGCTGAATGTTTAAATGTGGCAGCAGGATCTTAGTCAGCATCCTGTTATGTTATGTCACTCCCTCCTATTCCCTGAACACACACATCATACACTGCACAGATTTACCTCACCTTCAATACAGTCAGCTTTGTTGATTTCACCCTCGTTGCAATACTATTTTGTCAAACACAGTATTATTATTATTACTGAAGGCTTGTTACACGAGGCTTGTTACCAGAGGCTGTGGTGATTCAGTGATGGTTAGTAATGTGCAGTAGATTTGATTGATTACATTTTTTTATTATCGAATCAATACTAGACCAATGATACTTTGGAAGATGCTATCAACACCAAATGATTCACTCATTCGTATTCAGTTACCCTTGTAGTGAATCCAGAGACTAAACCAGGAACACTAGGTACCAATTCATCACAGGTCATCATACTTACTCACATTTACACACACATTCACACTTAGGAGCAACATTAACATACCAACACGTACTGCCATTTCTTGGCAGTTGTGTTAGAAAAATATAAAACCGAAAGGAAATCCAGGTAAACAGAGGGAGAACATGTAAACTGTACAAGTTGAATAAAAAAGGTCATTGATATGTACAGTACTTGGACGCAGAAAGTCAAGCTCCTATATTAAAGCTAATTCAGTAGTCATAGTCATAATATACTGCATGAGTCAAATTCCAAAACAAAGCAGGTAGCATCGAGTAAGATTATATCTATAATTACAAAGCAACACAAACAATTGGAAGTAGCACATGTGTATATATATATATATATATATATTTACACACATGTGTGTGTGTGTGTGTGTGTGTGCGTGTGTGCGTGCGGGTGTGTGTGCACATCAAAGCTACAAATAATGGAGCCCTGTAGTTACACACCATCCGGTGTGATCCAGTCTGACCAGTCTATTGCTAAAGCTGATAGAGTTAACAAGATAATGTTTTATATACTTCTATATTTAATCTACTGTAACATTCACATTACAATATGCTGTAATTTTTATTCAACTGATTATTTAAAAGAGTAGAACAAAAATAATATAATTACAGTGTAAAAAAACATTTATAATCAATATTATTATCATGTATAACTCTATTGTGGACTTGTGGGTAATTCTAGGAAACTTTTGCTTCCTAAAGAGTCTCTACACTGTGTCTTTATATTCTACACTCAAAGAATTTATACAGGATCTCGATTTAAATTTTTTTCATGGTGATTGTACCAAACTGTCATTAGAGAGTCATAATGACATCAGGAAATGCTGAGTACAAGAATGTACCCATTCTTGCATGTATAACTCTATTGTGGACTTAAATCATCCAGGATCAAACAAAACTAAAGCAAAGATTATTGAATATTTGTTCTTTTTTTTTTTTTTTTTACTATGAAATGCACTCAACATATCTTTGCATCTGAGAAAAGTCTGTATCTGTTTGTTTGCATTAATAGGGAAAATCTATTATTATATTATTCATGTATTTTAAAAGTATCGCTTATACTGTTTTCTATTTTACTCAACACCACTATGTGTCTGAGGAAATAAACACAGAGTGAAAATGTTGGGTTTCACAAATCAAAGCAGGAAGTCCTTGTGGTAACTAAAATCATTACCGGTGGCTCAAGTGTTGATGAGATGAAAATTTTTATATCTCTAATTCTTTTGTCTTTTTTAAAAAAATCCTCAGATGTTCAGTTTGTTTGTTAGGCTGGTTGTTTAGTAATAAAGAAAAATTTCCACTTCACCTTTGTCTAAAATAATATAAAAAATAACTGAAATGTATTATCATATGAATGAGGATTTTTTTTGATAAAAACTATGTAGTAAGTTTCATTAAAATAAAAATTTGTATACAGAAATGTATAAAAAATAATCCTATGTTAGTGTTTTGCAATTACTTATGCATCGTTTTTGGAAGTCCCCTTTTGGAATGAGCACTACAGAATTTAAAAAAAAGAAAGAAAGAAAAAAAACATTACATACTCTGTTGTGGGTGTGGGGTGGGTGAAGTGGGTGGCGAAAAGGGGATGAGGTTGAGTAATTTATGTCTCATCAGAGCTATAAATACTGGTCCCAGGACCTCAAGAATACACAGAGAGCAAGAGAAGCCAGAAGAAGAAGACTGAAGAAGATTGAACTTCAGAGACTTTGACAGATCTTCAGAAAGCTGTTTTCTTTTACAAATCAGTGGCTGAAAGCTCTCACCATGAGAACAAGTGTCTTGGCATTCATGGTTCTTTGTGCCTGCACTTTAAGTGCATGGTCCAAACCAATTAAGACCATCTTTGTGAACTTCCCAGGGGATGTACTCAAAAACATAACAGACATAGAGCTGTCTGAAGTGAGTATTGCTTTTCTTATTTCTTTTTCTTTTTTTTTTTTTTGCAGATTCTCAAAGATGTACATAGCAAATAAACAAACATGTTTATTTACCAAATGATTCTTGTTAATGATTTATTGACTGTATCAAATCTAAGTATATTACCAGAGGAAATGACTCATGCATTTTAGGATGTTTTCCTAATTGTCTGCTTTTTTTTTTTGTCTCCAGAGCTACCTGGAGCGTTATGGTTATAAGCAGATTCTGGAAAAGAGTGGACGACAGGGAGCAGTGTCGACTTCCAAAGCTCTGAGGAGGTTGCAGAATCAGTTGGGTCTGGAAGAGACCGGTGAGCTGGACCAACAAACCATCGATGCTATGAAGAAGCCTCGCTGTGGTGTCCCAGACGTCCGCAACTACCAAACATTTGAAGGAGACCTGAAGTGGGATCACAATGATGTTACATACAGGTAACCATTTTAGTATTTTATATTCTAGTATATAGTATATGTATTTTAGTATATATCTTTTCTAGTCTATTCTGTTTTTTTTAATGTTAGCTCTATATAAAACGAAATCTCGTCATGTGTTTCTCGTCATGTGTTTCGTCACATGACGAAATCTTGTCATGTGTTTTTGGAAACAGCTACAATATATTTTTCCAACGTCAACACAAATAATCATTCATGGAAATCAGTAATTTGTTTAGACTTAGAAAATAAAGTAAGGGAAGATACAAGCTATGTTGGATGTGAGGGAAGAGTACCCAGCATTAGGCGAAACAGCTACAGGATTATGCTGAAAGTCACAACTTGTAATATTACGTTCTGTGATTTTTCTCTGTAGGATTCTGAACTACTCACCAGATTTAGATGCCTCTATTATTGATGATGCCTTTGCCCGAGCCTTCAAGGTGTGGAGTGATGTCACACCCCTAACTTTCACACGGCTCTACGATGGTACTGCTGATATCATGATCTCATTTGGAAAAAAGGGTGAGTTTTTATTCAAAAGTTGAGGCTTAATGAATCCAGAATAAATCATAAATACAGTAAAATCGTCACATCAGATCTTGTTAAGCAGTGTCCTCTCAGATATGGTTTTACAGTCTGTTTAAAGGAAAACTCTTTAAACTGAATATGTATATTGCAGATCATGGAGATCCCTACCCATTTGATGGGAAAGATGGCTTGCTGGCACATGCTTATCCTCCAGGTGAAGGACTGCAGGGTGATGCTCACTTTGATGATGATGAATACTGGACCCTTGGTAATGGAGCAGGTAAGAGTCTTTGGTCCATTTACCAGTCATATTTGTCATATTTGTGATGCTGCACAAATGCTCAAAAGTTAACCTATAGCTCCCTCTAGAGGTATGATTATATACTTACTGCAAACACACATCTGCATGTCATTCAACAAACTCTGAACTATGAATGTGTTTTTTTTCCTTCCAGCAATCAAGACCTACTACGGCAATGCAGAAGGTGCACTGTGTCATTTCCCTTTCAGGTTTGA
>JAOTRN010000031.1:3997006-4010202 GCA_028566695.1 Bagroides melapterus
ATTTTCATACTCGACAAACAAAATCAGTGAGCCTTTGTCTTCTGCAAATGGTAGAGAACAGTCAGATTAGTTAGTCAGATTAACTTTATTCTGAATTGTAGTGTTCCAAACAATGGCAGCAAAATGTCTCTTAGAGCATAATCATGCCAGGATTTTTTTTATTATAATAAATAAAAAAATCTAATTTCTGCAATGTACTGTATGTATCATGATGTAATACTACTGGTTTCTGGTGGATGCATGATGTATTTGCTAAGTAACATGACTATGTTTTATATTTTATTTTATTATTTTTTATAGCATGAAAAGAGAATGAGAATATGTAGTTTTGATTCTGTGCACTTTGTGCTTTAGAATTAAATATATAATTCTCTTCTATAGTTGAGTAGTGAAGCTCCAGCCTCTCCAGCTCAGAGCTCATCTTCCCAACCCCAGCAGCTCAACACCAAGCGCTTCTGCTGTCGGGTCTGTATGGAGACGTTTCACGGACGCTCCGACATGGAGAACCACAAGAGGGCACACCTGGACCCCAACACATTCAAATGTCCTGATTGTGAATTCACTGCTACATCGTGGCCAGAGGTTAAGGTAGACAATGCTTTTAGTAGAAATCAGTAATGTTTCAGTGTAAACTTACAGAAATGGAATCTCTCCTTTATCGCATCAAACAGCATGTATTGCTTATTCTCTCTAGACCCACATGGCTATGCATGCCTACCTCCGGCCTCACAAATGCCCCAACTGCAGCTTTGCCTCCAAAAACAAGAAGGACTTGCGGCGCCATATGATGACACACACCAATGAGAAGCCTTTCTCATGTGAAATCTGTGGACAGAGGTGAGATATAGAGTCTTTACAGTGGCACAGATATTTTGATGGAGTAGATTTCTCTGATTTTTTTTTTTTTTTTTTTTTTTTCAACCTCAAAAACAAAGCTGGTAGAATATTTACTTTAACACACTTCTTTACACCAAGAGAAAATTTACTGTGTGTGTGCATGGTGCTCTACAGTAGACAGGTCCAGAATGCATTCCTCTCTTACACCAAGTGAATGCATGAATAATCACTGACATTTCATCTTGTACATTTTTCCTCTATGCACAACAGCAATGTTGACACAGACTGACTTTGACTGACAGCTCTTAGGTTATTATGCATTAGCTATGTTCCAAACTTCACAATGAATGATTTACAAGTTCTGTACCAGGACTTTAAGGCTAGCAGCTGCAAATACTGAAAATTCACAATCGCAGCATATTTCTTTCAAACCCCTCAAATTTGTGCATTTTTTTTTTTGCTCAGGTTTAACCGGAATGGCCATCTGAAGTTCCACATGGAGAGGCTACACACGCAGGACCCTCTGCCTCGTAAGTCCAGGGTCAACAGCTCTCAGCAGACCATTATAGTGAACAGTGATGAGGAGGCCTTGGCTACACTGCAGAGTGAGTAGACTGAACACATCTGATGAGTCTGATTTTATCATCTTTGTCTTTCCGCTCATTGTGTGTGTATGTGTGTGACAGCGTTACAGGCAGGTCAGACTGTGATAAGTCCAGAGCAGCTGCAGCAGGCTTTAGGACAGGAGCACATAATAGTGGCTCAGGAACAACCTCTCTCTGACCAGGTACAGCCCTACTTCTATTACTGTGATGGTGCTCATTTATTAGGCTAATAATTTCATAAGCATTAATTATTAATACACGATTTCCTTGTCAGGAGGACGCTGCATACATTCAGCAGATCACTACAGTAGACGGCCAGACAGTGCAACACTTAATGACAGCGGATAATCAGGTGACAGAGGTGACTGTTCTCTTCTTATCATCTATAGAAGCAGTCTGTGTAGTCTCCTGTACCAGACCCCATTAAAAATAAAGAGCAGGCAAAATGATTGCATCAGGTCTTTTTGCATACTTTTGAAAAAGGAAGGGAGACAAATGAAAAAGTTACCTCTTTGCTCTACAATGCTGGCTGATGAGCAAGAATGACATTTTTACCACAGACATGTACATATTATCCCCAAGTCACCAAAGATTACTGATTTTATCAGAGGAGAAAGTATTAAATAACGTATGACATGAAAATAAAGGGTTAATAAAGAGATATATGGTCAGTAACACAACAGCATAGACTGTTTCTCCTGTATTTGTTTCCTATTTCCTTTCTGTCATTATTTAAAACTGAATGTAATATGACCTCTAAAACAGATCCCACAGAATATGAGCTCAAGCCAAAATGACTAACAATTATTTTAATAGATGGCCTCATCAGTGAGCAAAAACTTTTATTTAGAAATGCATCCTTTATTTAAATATACCACTTGATACACTAATGTAAACAAAAAGGTTTAAAAGGTTTAAAACTGAATGTTTAAAAGCTGTTTCTACCTTCTGTTTTATCTGCAAAAAGTATATCTTGAATTTCACACCTTCTCATCTCCAAACTAATAAGTTAGATCATGTCAGTGATATGTCTCTCTGTACTGATCACCTGCCAGCAGATTATTCTCACATACAATCATAATATTTAAGTAGTGATTTTCCAGTTTTGAGAACTCTCCTCTTGTTGGCTTTTCCATAGAAACTGCTCTCCTAGTGTGTGGGTGATACACATTGCTTTAAATAAATCACAGGTTTATTTTTAAAAAGAGGAAATTATTATTGTTAATGAAGCAAACTGACTGGAAAAATCTGAAAACAAAAAACTTTTTTTTTTGTCTTTGAGAGAATGATATCACAAATAATTCTGCTTATTATTATTATTATTTAGTATAATTGGTAACATACTTTATATACCTTTATATTGCTGAACAATCTAAGCTGTGCTTTTCTACTGAGCTGAGGTGTGTCTCCATAGCTGTTTTATGTAAGTGAGGATATTCTCTCGTTTCTGTCTTTCAGGTCCAATACATCATCTCGCAGGACAGTGTGCAGCACTTGATCCCACAGGAATATGTTGTTGTATCAGATGGAAACCACATTCAGGTTAGCATGCACTTTAGTAAACTGTAAGTCTTGACTAAAACATTTCTTTCCAGTTCCTGAAACAGCAAACACATGTTTCCTACCACACAACGTTTCCTAACATGGCACTGTTAAAACTCATTTTTTTGTATTTTGTTTTGTTTGCTGATTTGTTATTAGTTTCTGTTGAATTAAACATTTAAAGTTATAATCATGATATGGCTCTGAGGATAGTGTTTATGAATAGTTCCAGAATGTTCTTGACATTTTCATTTATAGTAAAATGTATGTAAATAATTATGATGTGATGATTATCATGTTGTGGGTCAAATACATTATACTGTTCTATAAAAACAGGGCAAACAAAATTTTATACATGTTATACGTCGTTCATAATTTGGTCTAGCTGCTTGCTACGAAGGGATTGTTGGGTCCATCCTGTGAAGGTATAGAATATGAACAGTATGTAAGGATTAAATACTACAGTGACCTTAATCAATGAAATGTTAAAAAAAAAAATGAAATGCTTAGTAAATAAAGTTTAGCAAATGCAAGTTGTCCAGTAAAGTTGGCAAAAAGGTAACAGTTATTTCAAAGTAAATGCTAAATGTTTAAAAAGTATCTATTTTCTTTCTCAGATGGAGGATGGTCAGATCGCTCATATTCAGTATGAGCATGAAGGGACACTCCTACAGGAACAGCAGGTGTGGAGCAGAAACTACACTGACACTGACACAGACACTGTTATTGAATTTATGCTGTTTACTGTTAGTGCATGTGAGCCTCACGTGCTGTCGTGTGTGTGTGTGTGTGTGTGTGTGTGCGCAGATTGCTGTGACTCACAATGGTCAAATCCAGTACTTCCCTATCACCACTGAGCAACAGATAGTGAGTCCAGAGGATCTGGAAGCCGCTGCTCACTCTGCTGTCACCGGTATGACCGTTTCCACCTGCTGCTTCCATTTTTATGTCAAATCTTTACAAATCATCATTACTGTAGTGGAATTGTCCTGGCACATGGATATACCCCAATCAGCCAAATGTATAAAGCTGTTGACATTTATGTAGGCTAAACCAGAATCTTGAGAATCATCTCCTCAATACAAAGTTAATGAAGCACCAGAACAGGCACATTCATGATATATTGATAAGTCAATAAGAGTGGCTTTCTGTTTCTAGCTGTAGCTGATGCAGCCATGGCCCAAGCTCAGACGGTCTACACCACAGAGGCGACACCTGAACAGCTGGAGCAGATGCAGCAGCAAGGCATTCAGTACGATGTCATCACATTTACAGGGGAATAAGGACACTCCTAGGTTACACACCCTGCCCTTGCTATGGAGCATGAAGGTCAAGAGATCATATTAACGACTCTTCGTTAGTATCCATAATGGAAAAGCAACGTGCATATGATTTTTTTCTGTGTTTGTTTTTGTATATACTGTAAAGTACAATCACTGAAAGAGTGGGGAAATACATAGTAGGAAATCATGACTTGTAATTATTTAACATGATTTACCTTGCTGTGACTCTACTACTCTGCTTTGTAAAAAAAAAAAAGGTATATAAATTTCTGTATTTAATTACATTTAAATGATGGTTTGGTTTGCTGAAGGGAATAAGAGAGCATAATGTGGTACTATACGTATGTACTTTAGAAGTCTGGGTTGAGTTCTATGGTCTTTATTTTGTGATGTTTCTCTAAAGTACTATCTTTTGTTTACTTTTTCATTCACTTTTTTCATTCATGTTCTTTTTTTATGTATATGATTTCCATGAGGTTTTTGCTTTGGCATTAATAAAGCTAATTCCACATAAAACAAAACTATGCTACCCAAATGAATAACACTGAAATTGTTGCTATTCATATTTTTCTGACTTTAAGTATTTCAGCAAATATTTTATGTGAATTTCTTATTAATAATTTCAGTATATCCCAAATGTGGTGGATGCTTTTTGAAAAATTATGCAAGACTCAAGTCTTTATAAGCATAATAATTCTATAAAGCAGTAGATCATATCCCCAGGACAAATCGCTGCAATCTCAGGAAGTGTGGAAATATTTCATGTTTTAAAGTGAATTTTTTACGCTGCCACTCACCACCATAAGGGATGGTTCCTCATTTCAGTCACTGAGCAGAATCATTCTGGATCTGTGAGGAAGTGTGTGAGAGTGAGGAGCTGAAATGAAGTTTGTCTGCGTTTTCCTTTTCTGTTTCACAAATGGTGAGTTTTGTGTTTGTGTGTGTGTTTATATAGATATAGATATATAGATAAGATATAAACGCTTATTGTTGTCTTTATTGTCTGCATCATCAGGTATAACTCCAACTAAAGGACAAGTCCACCTGGAGTTGACTGGAGAAATGCTTCTTAGATTTGTGTTTCATCCAAATTACAATCACTATCAGAAGTCCTGTTGTAAGTTTACCAGCTATGGGTGTATCATTTTTGTGACTAGCAAGGGATACATACATAATGCATACAAAGAAAGAATAGAAACCTTTGAATACTCCGGAACGTTTGATGTACGATTCTGGAATGTACATGCAAATGATGCTGGGATATACAGATGTGAAATCCGTGGGACACAAAAATACCAGGATTTTCAAGTTGTTCTATTCGGTAAGGCCTTAATTACTTAAACTGGATAAGATGCCCTGTATATTCAATATATTTTAAAGACTGATTTTGCTTTAGTATTTTCAATGAGCTTGATTTCTTGCTTGTTGATACAGAAAGTAAGACTGAACTGAACCCAATACTAGCTTTTCCAAAATCGACCATCTCACCAGTCAGTTCAGCACATAACCTCTTAGAGAAACACCGGTAAGCTCTTACACACTTTCAATACCAGACTTTAGTCATTTGAACCAATTCATTCTGATATTGTTTAAGTCTAGTTTTACTTTTTCACCCTTGTTTAATCAGTACTAAATGGAGCTTGAAATTCACACTGGGAACCATTTTTGGTGGCTTGGGAATCATTTTCATTATGTCCATCTCACTCACTGTGGTCTACTTTAAAAAGAAATCAAGAGGTAGGGATGAGTTTCAATCATTAGTTAGATCCATTGGTTTTTATACCATGAACAACTTTATGTTTATGTAGCATGAATTTATATTATTACTTAACACCATGTGTTCCATGATTTCAGATCAATTTGGTGGAAGCTTCCCTAGTGCACCCAACACAACAAAAGTAAGACTGATTCATCTAACTGACTCATCCTCATATGCCTAGGTCAAATGCAACTGATTTAAACACCAGGATATTCCTTCTTCTTACTTATAATATATCTGTCTTTGCATTCTACAGCAGCTTCCACAGGAGCTCATCTACACCACAGTGGATTTCAAGCTCCATCACAAACCATCCAACATATATGCCAACCTGGATATCCAAGCATCAGGACCTGGTTCAGGCAATGCACTGAAAGCACAGGACAGTGTAGAGTACGCTACAATAGCAGGGGTTTTATGATTAATGAAAATAATAATCATGATATATGACTGTTTTTTAATTTTTTTTTAAATTTTCTTTGGCTTCTGATCAAACAAGCCATGAGTTTTTCTACTGTAAAGTTTGCACATTTTTATAGACAGTCTATATTAAACAAACTGAGTCACAGGATTTCTATTTTGCATTCTTTTCTTTAATCCTTGAGTGTCACATGCTTCGATAGATTTTAGAGATATTATATTAGTCACAAGGAAAATCTGACCTTTTGTACAAAGGAGTTACATGATACTAAGCCTTGACTATTAAATATATAAAATATTGAACATTTACTTTCTTTGTTTTAAAATTTTCAAAATACATCTAATTTTTTTTTCCAATTCTAAATGAAAAATCCAAGAAGAACAGGATCCTTTGGACCCTGCTGTATATGAACAACAAAGATAAAATTGCTATCAGGGTAACAGTATCGTTAATTTACCTTTATTTCCTTTGCAGTGATAAAGCAGAACACAAACAAGTTGATTTGTGATGATAACATTTTTATTTTAATGCTTTTTAGTTGCTCTCTTGCATGTTTTCACATGTAACTTGCAAAAGACAAAAATAAAACTTTCATATTTTATCCACATTGCCATTAGTTCTTAAGCCATCTCAGCCAGGCCAACAGTGTTGTTCCCCCTGTTAAAGATGGTGTACCAATTCCTGATGAAAACATCACCCAAGATCCAGGAGAAACTGCTTCCGAAGTTACCACCTGAGAAACCCGTTTGGCAGTCACTGTTGCCCTAGAAGCAGAATAATGTGATTGAATTCATTATCGAGGCTGTTCTCCAGCTCCAATCGGTTAGACACACTTATCACACAGTTTCTCACATAGTGTGAAGAGAAGTCACAAAGAGTGGCATAGATACCTGGGAGACATATGATGACGCAGGGATGGAGAAGGCATAGCCGTTAAGGTTGAAGGTAACTGAAGGCATGCTCTGGACACTGCTGCAGCTCACAACAGACTGCCATGAAAACATTTTTGTTAATGCCAGAACTCGTATTGATCTAGTTATATTGCTGTTAATTGCATTAAGGATGAAAAAAACTTGTTCCTCATCCACTTACATCTCCATATTGGTCTGTTTGAGCACCAAGATACGCGTTCAGGTTGCTGACATCACTGCTTGGTCCGATAATGTAGGAAGTCCCGGTATCAATAATAGCTTGACAGCCACCGCTGCATGCAACAACTTGTCCATTGATGGTCACACTGCAAAAGATCAGTTAAAGCTCACTTATTCATTTCACTGGGATTTTCTGTACCACTTGTCCTACACAGTGATCCAGGGGACTCAGAGCTCAAGGCACATCACACAAGTACAATCACACACTACAGGCAATTTAGAGATGCCAATCGGTTTACAGTGTATATCTTTGGCCTGGAAATTTCACAGAGTAAACACCTGAAGCACCGGGAGAACACACCGAGGACAGAGGCCAGAATCCAACCCCTGACCTGGGAGAACTGAAACAAACTTGCTAACCACTAAGCCACTGTGCCTCCACTATCACTCTAATTAGGCAGAAATTTCAGGGGGGAAAAAGAAGCAAGGAGTCATGTAACAGAGGAAGTGACAGAAGCTTAAGAGACTACTGTAAATATCATTTGTGTTGTGTCTTTACGTTATAGCTTGTTACAGATTACCTGTCCATGTTGACCTGGTAGTAGCTCTCAGAGGACAGAGGGATCCAGTAGATGCTGCCAGTGTAATAGGAGGTGTCGATCTCGCCCAAGAACAACATGCTGCCCTGTTCCTCGCTAACAGATTTAAATAGATTCATTTCACATTCTTCAAACCAATATTAGGCAACAATACATTTTCTTAAACATTTGGCTGTAGATGTTCCAAATATTAGAGTTTAAACATTTTAAACTGAAACAGTGAGCAGTTTATTAATATTTTGTATAAATGTAGATAATTAATAATATACTAGAAAACAAGCTGTTTTAAAGGATCACCGTACTCGCTGCTCAGGTAGACTGAGAAGACGTCCTGGGAGACCAAACCCTGACTCATCATGTTATCAAATACAGGAGTGGCACCATCAGAGGCAATGGACTGGTAGGCCAGACCCAGGATGCCATCTGCTGTCATGCTGGCCATGAAGGGAGCTTCAGTCTCACTCAGCCCGAAGATCTGATTTTGCACTGAGATTCCACCAACCTTCAACGCAAAAGCTTAGGAGTCACTCTCCAGTATTATAAGGTAATAATAAGTAGGTAATAAACTAAATTGTAGCTCAGATAAAATACTAAGCCCTAAATAAATGAATCCATAAAACTAAATTTCTTTCAAGAATTTATTTTTAATTATTTATTTAATCTTAAGTATCAAGTTAGATACCAAATGTAAGACATTACTTTCTAATAAGAATTGGTGTTTCCAATTATTTCAAAATAAAAATATACATTTCCTTTATTGTCCGGAAAGAGTTTAAATGTTTATTTTGCACGTCAACAAAATTATAATTACCGTCACAGTGTCATATCCCACGTATCCGGTCATGCTGCCGGTGCCGTACTGCACAGAAATAGTCTGATTGGTGCTCTGGAATGTGCTGGACTGCTGTGGATTGAACTGATCATGGTTCTCTAGAGAAAAAACACACAGAATTTACCCGCCATGGATGGTAATTTCAACAGACCCCATGGAAAGACAGGTTTCAGAATATTTCAGTAAATATTCAGTAACTGTATAGAAATAATATTGTAAAACTCACCGCAGGCTTGACTTGAACAGTAGACAGACGGCACCCACAGATTAGACGAGCCTGTGTCCATAAGCACCGTGAAGGACTGAGGAGGAGTTCCAATGCTGATTGCACCATAATAGGAAAGCTAAAAGGCACAAGAATACATGTCCGATCAATGTTTTTATAGTCGACTTGGTAGTAACCTCCATTTATTTCTCGATGGGTAAATTAAATAAAAATCCTAATTGAAAAATTTGGTTCTGGTAAACATACATCTGCATCATTGGTCATGGACTCTTGACCTGTCTGATCAAACTTGGTCCAGGGGGTATAAGGATATTTCTTCCTGTATTCCTCCCATAGGCCTTTCTCCTGCAGCCTCTGCCGGGCAGTTTTGCCCTTGATCAATGGCACCCTGTTCCATAAATTATTATAATATTAATACAATTTCTAAGAAAATAACACAAAACAGAACTCACAAAGCTTGACAAACTGTGAAAGTGCAATAGGTATAATAAAAAATAAATAAATAAATAAAAAACTTATGTAACAAACGCACAACACACAAGTAAAATCCTCCTTCTCAATAACATTATAAACCACACAGTACAATCAAGCGTCCAGACATTTTAAATAATAATAATACAAAACTTTTATCTTTACATTAAAGTATAATACTTATATAAAATATATATAAAATATATCACATCTTACTTGATGCACTGCGAGAGTGCCACCAGCACACAGAGGATCAGAATCTGTTTCATTTTTCTCTTCGGTATGAGACAACACACTCACACACACACACACACACACACACACAGACCTGATGCTTTTTTATACTGTTCTGCTACAGTTTCTTTCCTTTACTTTTCCATTTCCAGCTGATAAAAGAATGATTAGGTGAGTAATATCTTGTTGTATATCAATGGAATTGTTTTCATGAGTGTTTTTCTGAATGTTTTGGAACTTTGATCTTGGAACATCAAACCTTTTTTTTTTTAATCAAGGTTACCAGGTCCGTTCCTCACTGTGATAACTGAATACATTTGATAAAATTAAGGAATTATATCAAATGTCAATAAAGAGCTGGCATTATACTTGCTTTATGCAACCTCTGTATTTACAGGAAGCTTTATAACATTAAAAAATATAGCTGATATAGCAAGATATATATATATATATAAATAAGCATGACCTTAAACAATTCTGGGTAAAATTGCATGCCTGCTTGTGTATGTTTGCATCAATCAAATAATAGAGTAGAGCTTCATGTCAATGTCACAGTGAATTTGTTGGTTAAAAACTATTCACTGAAGCTTTGCTAGAAAGCTACTGTTCTTGTTTTTAATATTTATTTATTCGTTTATTTGTTTGTTTGTGTTTTTTGATGAATTCATTTATTTTACCGATTACTGGAATGTGACACTTCAGAATTTAATTACAATATTTCAAAACTTGCTTCAAGAAATTTACAGTGACATTAAAAAAAAAAGCTGTAACAAATCATCCTGGTTGAATAATTGCTCCATTTATTTGAGCAGAAATCGAGATATGGGATTCAAAATCTGTTCTGTTTTAAACTCTGATAAATTCTGGGCTGAGTAACAATCTTTTGTGTTATCAGTATTTTCTGTGTAAACACTTGGCTATGTTTTGATACGCCTGACTTTACTTTTCACTCCCAGTGGATTGTTTAGAATAATTCTGATAAGGAAGAATTATTATTCCATTGAACTTTAACTTCTAAGACTGCAGTAGTACAATATCCACAACAAATTCATGCAAAATCCTTCTACGTATGCAATATCTAATCTAATTTAACAGGAGAAAAAAATGAAAGTAACAGCACTTTAATTCATGGATGTGTGACTTTTAATGCAAGAATTCCTCAATCCTGAGCAGTGAGCTCCTGAAGAAAATGGACATTTACAAGGAAATAATCAAGTAACAAACAATCTATGGAAATTTACTGGAGGAATGAACAAATTTCTTCATTCACCATCCCTCAGTCGCTGTTAATGAAGATGACGGAGAACATTGTCTAACAGATCAGTGACAAATCTCTCACAGGTATTCAATTGGATGCATTTGCATCATTTTTATACTCCTCATACAACTCAATGAGCTGTTGTACCCTGTAGATGGAAGCTTTATCTTCCTGGAAGAAGCCACTGCTATCAGATTAAAATGGATAAAGATCATTCAGGAAAAACTGTGTTGATATGTTGTGACACTTCCCTCTAAGGGAAAATATCGAGCCAAGCCATGTTAGTAAAATATCCTGTACCTACATGTTCCCACCTGTCATGGACATGGTAAAGAAAGCTTCACCTGACCACATAAATATTACATTTTTAATAAAATTGTTTTGCTTTTGCTGTAAATCAGTCGCACTGGCAGATGGATTTCTGAGACCTGGATTTCAGAGCCAGTGACTGCAACCAGCTTGTGTTTCTCTTCATTCTATTGTTGCTGTGATTCTATCACCTGTCTTTGATTTTTCTAGATTTAAGCTTTTTATACTAGTATATTTTATTACACAAATTATAACTGTATCACAAAAATGAATGACACTTTCATTGTTAAATTTGATCTAACACTCCAGTATGTTTTATCGTAAAGGTTACTTGATAACCAAAACCAAATTTTCCTTTTCAGTCCACAGGTGCCATTAATTCACGTGGGACGACTTTGCTACGTGGTATAATGTAAAACTGGAAAATGTTCCCACCCACCTGAATAACAAATCTCCATCACACAGCCTGCATACTTTTAGAGGTGAAGGCATGACTGTTCTAAAAGAACAGCTTAACATGAAAGGCTATAGCAAGTGATCAGTTGTGTTTTTTTAAATGCACAATTACTGATGTTATGTACAATTCAAGAAAGTTTTCTTGTTATTTCAACCATATATAGTTGATGCAGTACATAGTGAAATGAGATGTTTCTCTAGGACCATGGTGCTACATGAAACAGCATGAAGCTACATGAAACAACTGAAATTAATTTGTCCTAGCCACATAAAGTGCAACCTAGTGCAAACAGTGCGACTATAGCCATTGTAAACATATTCAACCGTATGTATTAGCAGCAGTCTGATGAGGTATTGAAAAAAAATGTGGTGTAAAGTTCACACAGTTGGGCGTGAGTGTGTGTTTGGTTTAGTTCAGTTCTGTTTGTTGAGAAGCCTGATGGCTTGAGGAAAGAAACTAGTGCACAGATGGGAGGAGAGTGAAGAGTGTGTGTGAGGGGTGTGTGGGGTCATCTACAATGCTGTTGGCTTTGCGGATGCAGAGTGTGTTGTGAATGTCCGTGATGAAAGGAAGAGAGATGGCGATGGCTATCTCAGCTGTCCTCATTGTCCGCTGCAGGGTCTTGTGATCCGTTCACAAACCAGAAAACGATGCAGCGTACAGCATTTTATGGAGTTGATGCAACTTGAGGTTGTTTATATTGTGATTGCATTTTTTATTCATTTGAACTAAATTCAAAAACGAATGTTAATGCTGAAATCGAGTCCATCTGATCACCTTTTCCTTTTTTAGAAACCACTCTTTTTTTAACAACTTTTTATACAACTGATTCATCCATTGTTTCAGTACAGGGAAAATGAACTGTACATGTTATAAGTAACAAATGATTTTAAAATATGTTTCATCGTCATTAGAGAAATTTAATTAAAAATATACCTGAACGAAAGTCTATACTGTAAGTATAGAATTGAATTGTGTTTGTTGTTATAATGCGGTTGTAATGAAATAAAAACAGAAATGTAATTCTGAAAAAAATGAGGTTGAAACCGTTGAAGATTAACCGTTGATTATTTTTATTCATTGTAACATGGATGAAGATTTTATAATATACAAGCTGTTTGATTAAAACGTTTTGCATGAAATACGGTGAAATACAGTGAAGAGCTACAGCCGGCTAAAGATTTCATTTCTACAATATATGCTTTATTATTTTTTAATATTAGTACCATTATTAATCAATAAATGAAGAAGAGACCTGAAAAAATACATTTT
>JAOTRN010000031.1:4010302-4022918 GCA_028566695.1 Bagroides melapterus
TTTTTAAGCAAGTTGAGCCAAGCCAACACTGTTGGTCTGCCTGTTAAAGATGGTGTAGTAGTTTCGGATGAAAACATCACCCAGGATCCAGAGAGAGTCACCGCTGCCACTAAAGCCGGTATTGCAACCATAAGAGGACTAGAGGGAGGGAAATGAAATAGTAAGAGTTCTGTTTCACTTGTCATTTTTTTAGAACTGTGCTATGCTTAATTTCAACCAACACTGTTTTGAATGAAATTTAAATGTGACCAGATTTTTGGTGATCATATGAAGGAGTGGTTTGTGTAGGTTTACCTGACTGACATAGGAATTAGCAGAGATAGTGAAGGTGTAGCCATTAAGGGTGAAGGTAACTGAAGGCATGCTCTGGATGTTGTTACAGTTCACAGAAGCCTGCAAGGAAAATGATAACTTTTTTTAATTCTTTATTTCAAATTTTTCTTTTTTGTTTTTACCTGGAATTATAAATTTGGTTTGACTTTAATCAAGTTAAAAACTTGAACTCACGTCTCCATATTGGTCTACAGTGGCGCCCAACCAGGAGTTAATGTTGCTGATGTCTGAGGATGGACCAACAATAAGAGACGTGCCAGTGTCAATAATGGCCTGACATCCTCCAGAGCAGGCAACAGTCTGTCCATTGATTGTAACACTGCAAACGTTAACAAGAAATTCACAAGCGATGTCAGAGTAGGTTTGTTTCACTGAGAAGCAGAAGGTTGTGTTTTACTGCTTATTTAGTATACATGTATAAATGTAAGAAATTCTAATGGTGTACAGTGAACTCTAAGCCAATGATTTTCATGTGCTTTTGAATCTGTAGTGTTTAAATGATTCATTCAATGCAAGCTACACCAGAGTGTGTTAGTGTAAGTATTCAAAAGGTTCTAAAAAAAAAAAACATTCCAGCTTTAATAACTCATTGTTGGATTGTTAACAATACGGTTTACATTCCTACACCTGCACACATTTGAACATAATAAATTATATTGGTGAAAAAAAAAATGTTAAAATGAACATACGTGAAACAAATCATTCCTAATGCAGTAATTATCAGAAAAGATTCTTCATCATCACCATGCCAGGAACACCATCAACTGTATCTCAGTGTAACCAGTAAAAGCAATAGTAGAGTTTTCTATGTGTCATAGGTTTACACCTGGTTCAAAACCTGCCTACCTTTCCATGGTGACCTGGTAGTAGCTCTCAGAGGACAGAGGGATCCAGTAGATGCTGCCAGTGTAGTAGGAGGTATCAATCTCTCCAAACAGCACCTCACTGCCCTGCTGACCACTGTAGAATTGAAGCGGTTGAGGTAGACTGTCATCAAACTAGTACAGTGCAATTTGGTATGTCTGAAACATGTCAAACAAATTTTAAAACCTGTCTAAATTTTGAAGTCAACAGTCTACAAAACAATGTGAGAACTGGATTACTGATACCATAAACCCTACTTATTCTTTGTTCAACAATTTTAAATTAAAGACAAAAAAAGAGGCATACTTGCTGCTCAGGTAGACTGAGAAGACGTCCTGGGAGACCAAACCCTGACTCATCATGTTATCAAATACAGGAGTGGCACCATCAGAGGCAATGGACTGGTAGGCCAGACCCAGGATGCCATCTGCTGTCATGCTGGCCATGAAGGGAGCTTCAGTCTCACTCAGCCCGAAGATCTGATTTTGCACTGAGATTCCACCAACCTTCAACGCAAAAGCTTAGGAGTCACTCCCTGCTATTTATTTATTTATTTATTTACGACATCTAACTCAAAATCATATCCACCTACCTAGGGCAAACACAATAAACTTGCAGCTAGTTGCAGGAGACTTAGCAGCATAATACTAACATGAGATTAGTATATTTGAATTTTTTTTTTTGCCATGGTTCGGATGATAAAAGTCAGAGTCTGTTAGAGTTAACTTTTTGATATGGATGGGAACCTTTTAATATAATAACACTAAGATTTCAATTTAATTCAATTCTGGACCTGTCTCTGTTTATTCGCTGCCCTGTAAATTGTTTCAAATCAATTTCATCAAATTAACAAGAGAAATTAAATACCGTCACAGTGTCATATCCCAAGTATCCAGTCATGCTGCCTGTACCATACTGAATGGACAGAGCCTCGTTGTTGGTCTGGAAAGTGCTGGACTGTGTTGGGTTGAATTTATTGTGGTTCTCTGAAAGACAGAGATATTTGTTGGTTCTGTGAAAATATTGAGATTATTGTCAATCTGTTTGGTATTTAACTCAACTGATACTTACGGCAAGCCTGGCTTGAGCAGTAGGTTGAAGGCACCCACAGGTTGGAGGAACCAGAATCAAAAATTACTTGAAAGGACTGAGGAGGAGTGCCGATGGAAATGACACCGTAGTAAGAGAGCTGAGGTGGACAAGAACAAGATGTGATGCACAAACTGAGAAGCCTGCATGTTGCCCTTTAGACAAACAGACAGGGAGATGTGTTCGAAGTTTTGGTTTACTTACATCAGCATCATTGGTCATGGGCTCAAGACCGGTCTGTTGAAACTTGACCAGTGGGTTGTAGGGATGGTTCTTTCTGTACTCCTCCCACAGGCCTTTCTCTTGTAGTCTCTCTCGTGCAGTCTTACCCTTGATCAAAGGCAACCTGACAGAAAAGTCATTTATCAGTTATTTCTATTAGTCTAGAACTTTTCAGCATTAATACAGAAGCACCACAAGACATTTTATAAGGCATTTGAAAATAAGCCAGACGCATTTTTTCTGTCACATTGATGTAATAAAGATTTCTGGTCCTTACCTAACGCACTCTGCAAACGCCACTAAGGCACACAATGCTAGGATCAGCTTCATTTTCTTGAGCGTAATGTTAAGCTTGCACTCGGTCATATACTGCACATCCTGAGACTTCAGCTTTTATATCCATTCATATCATGTTTCTTATCGAGTTTTCTTATTATTTATCAGCCGGATCTTAAAACACACTGTGCCAAGAATGCACATTTATCATTACTATTATCTTGAACTTAATAAGAACAGCAAACACTGATTTTTTTCCATGCTTTTGTGGAAGTTAAACATTATTCTTTCTATTGCTGATAGGTCTATGAATGATATCTAATGTCAACAAGAAACTTAGGGGATTTCCTTATTCCATTATTATTATTATTATTATTATTATTATTATCATCATTATTATTATTATTATTATTATTATTACATTTTTTTTCCTTATTTTGCTAAAATGCCACAATACTAAAACATATATTTGTATTTGTAAAAGCAAAAGACAAAAATCTGTGTTGTTTATGTGCCAGATTATATGTTGAATCGTCTGAAATTAAGAATCTAAAATAAAAGTGATAAATCAAATAAACTTCTTTAGTACTAATTGATAAATTTACAATAGTAAAGATAAAATATTTTAATGTACTGTACATTTTTTCATCATTACTGCTTGCCAGCAAATACTAAGTAACCCTACTGTACTGAATGGCACATTGGCTGAAAACAATTTCTAACTCCACCAAGAGACATATATCTGTCCTCAATAAAGCATGGAAAGAGTTTTCAAATAAATCTTTATATTTGTAGTGAGATGAAGCTTTAAACTGGAGTAATATGACACGATATTGCGAAGTGGTGAAGCTTAATACAATCTATACACTGAATAAAAATTTAAATTTACTTCATTCAAATTCATACATCGGGTCCTTGTGATTTAATGGAGCAAAATTCTCTTCCTCTATTTTTTAACTGCCGAATACCATTAAACTCCACATGCTCAACTGAACTGAGGATCAAACCCAGGTTTGTTATTGGTTTTCGTTATCATTATTAGCTCATGCTCACTTTTATTCAGGCTAGTGATTAGAAATGTATTTAAATTACGTTTGGAGAAGAGCAAAGAAATCATCTTTTGATAAACATTTTATATACATTTAATATAGATTTTTTTTACATTATTTAATAATGGAAAAATTATATTAATCTAGCTGACCATATATTCCAAGTTTTTCAATGTACAGAAATGATTAAGTTGTCCCAAAATGTCTTCATTGTGTATAATTCATATACAATGGAAAAGGTATACTGTACTTACGGAGTTCTTTATCTACTGCAAACATACACAATGTCAACTGCTGTTGCTCCTTCCTTGTGTGCAGGACTTGTCCAAGGTCAAAGGAGACTTTGCCTTCCATATCTGTTAATCAAATCTCTAAACCATATCTTTTACCTTGAAGGGCAGGAAAAGTTCATAACAAAACAAATGCTGATGCCATTGTTTTGGCCGAAAATTGACACACTGTAGATGATCATTACTACTGTGTCCCCATCAGGACTCTCAATAGGAGTTTGTGGTGGTGTGAATATTTATGTGTCTTTTTTCCCTACTGTGCTGTCACTGGATATGTAATAATGCTACTGTTGTGTATTACTATTATTATTGTCTTCTTTATCTTGATTATCTGGCACTTGTTTACAGCCATTTGAAAGAATTTTCTTTTAACACTTCCTTCAACCGCTTGGACTCCATTCTTCTAATACGGGTCATTAAAATAAATTCATTTGAAAGTCAGTGCTTTTATTAGTGTGGGACTTAATGAGTCGAATGTTATGGAAGCTTTAACAGCAGAAGGCTGGAGCTGTGAGGTTGTATTTGTATTATAAGGCTGTGATTTTAACAAAATACATAATATACTTCATAATAGTTTTTAAACTTCATATTGTTAACAGTTTCTTTAATTAGTATTCCTTACATATATTCAGTGAGATGAAAATCACATATTTAAGACAATAACTCATTTTGAACAGAAAAAGAAAATAATTTTGCTTTAGTTAATGTTATTGTCTTCTAACCCACCTGAATTTCATGATAAAAAAAAAAAAAAAAAATTTAACGGATAACAGGACTGATTTTTCAACTGAGAAAAGTGTAAGAGTAGTCAAATATCAGTTGTTCATTTCTAATCACATGCCACATTTCATTCAGAAAGCATTCAAAAATATAATAGGGCAGTACATTTATTTGAAAATGTGCTCTGGATGCTGTTTGCTCTACAAACTCAGACTGTTTCACTGCACAGGGCTTATTAGATGCCAGCGTAAACGAGTATGACGTTGTATTTCTGAATCACAAGGGTTTCCACAAATATTCTGGAAAAATGATAAGAGTGTACAGTGTAAAGTGCATGAACATGACAAACAAAACAACAGAGACCTTGTCATTATATCATTCTGTCAAGTACTCATCCGTCTAACTCGCAGGCCTCTGTTTTCTCCCTGTCTCTGATCTATGCTTTTAAAAGTCTATACTTTTGTAATCATTGGTACAACGATATCTGCTGTCAGTAAATCTGGTGCACACTAAATGAGGCAGACATGGACAGGTGTGATGCTGTCTCTTCCCAGGGAATGGTACCTGTGAAGAAATATATGTAGATGTCATTACTGGTGTTTCCTATGCATGAACACGAATATAGAAAACATAGCATAAGTTGCACTGACACTTCACTAAATTAAATATAATGTCTTAATTCAGTGCCCCACATATTAACAGTGCATGCTTGTCAGAAAATATCCCCGACACTTCTAAATATAACACACTGATCTTTATCGGTGTTTCTTTATTCTCCGTGTCTCTGAGTCCCACCTTAGCTGTACAGCTCCACCATCACTTGATCAATGCGGCGGATGCAGTGTGTGATGTATAACACAGCTCTATCTCCCAGCACCCAGGACATGATAAGTATCAGCTATATTTGTCAGTAAGTGCACTACAGATGCCCTTTGAGCAAACCCTGCATGTGGCTGTCCAATAACCAACAAAACAGATGACTGAAAGTGAGGATGTTTTGTTTGGCATATCAGATTTATCTTATCTTTTATGTTATTACTATAATCCTTTACTAGGACACATCTCCCAATTTAAAGAGTTTATATCTTCCTCACTATAGGGTATATTCTGACAGGTTCCACAAATATATTCTTTTAAAATATTGGCTTTAGATGGAGACGTGTCATACAGACGTACGAGTGGGAAATAATATTCACCTTGTGGCTGAACGGATGACATTCGTCTCCCTCAAACCCCTGTGGTGTGCACATTCGTAGGCCCCTCAGCCACAGGCTGACCGCACAGCACATCCCGATGCCGCACTGGACGTCCCTGTCACACGCCTGCCAGAAACATACACACATACATGACAAGCATATGTTCATATTCGCTCTCATGCATCAATTATAGACTTAATACTGGCATTTAAATATAAAATAAAAATTAATCGATCAAAAATTGGTTCTGTCATGTAGTTCAAGGTTCAAGGCTTCTTTATTTGAGAAGGCTTCTGAAATGTTTTTCCTGTTACACGTCCCACAGCGCAACGAACAGAACCAGCTAAAGACATACTCACAAATAAAAAGAAATAGAAACAATAGAATAAACATATTATTGCCATTTTAATACATTTATTATATGTGCAAAAAGAATATCTCTTTTCAACCCCTTCTCTCCAAATGTCATGAGATCTCATACTAGATTTGAAAAGTGAAATCATTTTTAATGCAGATTTTCTTTTTCATGCTGTTAGAATTCCATGAATTTGTTTAGAATTGCATGAATTAAATTTAACAAATGAATCAATCAAATCAACGATTCTTATAAAATGACTAATACTCTGATTTACAGTTAAGTGCTGTATTAAATTTACAGTTATTTGCAGTTAAGTGTTTTATTATGATTAAGGCATCCTTTTTTATGAAATTAAGTCATTTTCTGTAAATATAAAATTTTCTGGTGCTTTTTCATTGGATTTTCCCAAATTTGCTTCAGAAACACATCAAGTAAATTCAGTTAATGAGCAAAAAAATCTCATTTAGAGATTTAAAGATCTCATTGTATATTAGAGAGAGACTTCTTTGCTGTTTAATGAGTAAATAAACTCTTACCCCAGTGATCACAGCACATCTGCTGCCACTCAAAGATGCAAGGAGTACTGAGAATAAGATGAACAGGCTCATAGCAGCAACAGCAGAGCTTTACAGCAGACACTTCCCTGCTCTTGCTCCCTACACTTCTATCTACTCCTCCCTGAACTCAACCAAGGTTTACAAAGCTTCGTCGCAGTTTGGAGATGCCGAGGTTCCTGCCGAAGCCGTGTTTTCTTTGTCGACTTTCCTTGTTCTCGTCTCTCTGGCTTTTTTAGCTCGTAGGTGCTCCAATAAGTTCTACACTGAGATTCAGTGTTTTCTCCCTCTCTTTATCTCCGTTCAGCCCCCTCCCCTACCTCCGTATGATCCTCGTCATCTTGCTCTGTATGACACTGGACAGGTTGATGGCGATGCCTCTTAGAGGTGAACGATCCAATATAATACAATACTTTTTTGCAGTACTTGTACTTTTTTTATTGTCCCTGACATCAGCAATATTACCCATGTAGTCTTAGAATCATTATCTGTGTTAACCAGTATATTAAGAGCTGATTAATTGGGTTTAGGTTCAAGAGAAATGAAGCATTTCAGGAACAAGATTTTCTTTTTATCTCATCCCTTCATCTAAATAAATAAAGAGTGAATTTTCCTGGAAAAACATTTACCTTACAATATAAAACTAAGATGATGCTGCAGAGGTAAATGAATTTACAGTCTCTGTATTATCTGAGCATCTGAGAGACCACCATGGGGTTATTATTTATTTTATTCATGGGTCCTTTATATTTTATGTATATAAAATCTCTGAAGATGAGTCATCAAGTGGACTGGGTAAGAGTAGGTGGAACTTTTATTTCCATTTCCAATAAAGGATTCAGCTTGCAGGTCGATCACAACAAATTAATCACTTGTCACTGCTTTTGGGAAAATTTAGCCTACGGTGACACAGTGATATGATTCATCCTGTCATTCACTGACATTCTAAAATTGCACATGGAATAATTTCCATCAGAGTAGGACCACTTATGTCCAGATACTTTCTTATCCACTGGCACTTTTTCAGTGACACTGTGAGTACATTCTGTACAGTCAAATAGAATTAAATTCAGACTATCAGTAAGAAATGACCTGTCTGTGCATCATCTTTTTTAAATGGGTGTGTTATTCAGCCACAGGGTTCATTGTCTTGAAGTGTAACAGCTGCCACGCTTCATGTTTCAATCCCTTTCTCAGCCAATTATGGCAAATGATGAGCCATTTAGAGGCTTGCACTAAGGTCAGACTGTGCACTTTTGACACTGAAGTAATTCAGGTCATCTTTCACTATGCTATACGATTGCAATATGGTTTTCTGTGACCTTTGCTGTATAGATTAACAGCACAATGCTTGATGCTTTGCACACTGCTTCAGCACGATGAAAACGAGGTTTATTTGTAATACTACATCAGCCGTCTGAGAGACAGAAACAATGAAGTCAGTCTCACTATTGCTCTATTTCTATCAACTGGTCCAATGCAGCATAAAATAAGTAAGTAAGATAGCAGCAGCAGAGTTGTCTGTAAAGCATGGTAAATATACTGTACAATAACTCACTGTCAAATATTGGGAAACATTGCAAAGAAGTACTGTAAAGTGTTTACTGGAATTATGTGTGCGGTTGTGTATGGTTATTTAAATTAAAATTCATTTTTTGTTTAAAATAATATAACTGTAATGCATGTAATGTAATATCCAGTATTATGGTGTAAATTTGATATAAATTAGAATTTGCTTGGTGCTTCTATCCAAAAGAAACTTACAATTGAAGCAGGATACAACTGAGTTAAAATAATGTTCTCATAACAGCTTGGTCTTCTGATATGTAGCACAAAGGCTGATTATTGACAAGCCATTTCCCTCAACCAGCAATCTATTGATGACTTCACAGACACCACACAATCATTCCTAAACTAAACCTAAACTTAAACAAAAAAGAGGGCGTTATGTTCCCAATAAAATAGGGTCTAAAATAAAGGGCACAAATATGATCCACTATTTTCCAAACTTTGACACAAAGAAAATATTGCTCTTGCATAAAATGCTAATTATGCACTGCTTTATTTACCCAGCAGTTCAATCCTATAAAAACATGGCAAGAGATCATACCGTGTACAGATCCAGCTGAAGGATTCACTGTTAGATGTTCAATAAGAGATTCGTCCCAAATGGTGAGGGAATTCCTTCAGCACATGGTGAGCTGTAGCAATCTGTGAGTCTACAGTAGTCAGTGACTTTCCTTATCTTAAACATCCTTCTTCAAAACATCACTAGAATAAATTCAGTATTTAACATTAACCGGGTAAAGCAAGTTTAAATGCTCTGGGGTGGAGCAGAATGCTGCTGCTCATGACGACTGCATTTTGGTTTTACTGCCGTTTTGAATTGGAGAGCTGGATAAATTAGGCCTATCCACTGTGAGAGCGAAATGCGTGAGGTATGACAGCCCTGAAGGTTGTGTGCGCCTGTTAGATACTGATTTAGGGCCAGTAGGAGTCTGAAAGTGCCATAGGTTAGTCAGCATGGCATCACTGAGCTGCAGTTAGGAAGATGTATGCCTCTGATCTACAGGCCACATAATTACATTGCACCATTTTGCCTGGTCAGCACAGCAGTCTGGCTGTTATCCTGCAGAACAGAGCAAAAAATCAAAATGGCAAGAGACAGTGAGCTGTAAACTGAAGTAGAGTTCCATTATGAGTAATGGAAACTTGCTTAAAATAAGTTCATATAGTGAATCTTAGTTTTGCATACAAATACTGCACAGTGTGTCACTGAATTTTTACACACAGGAATGTTCAAATGCAGCAGTTTCTAATGTCAACATAAAATGTTCGCCCTTATATCCTTCCTCCCATCATCTCGACTCCAGTCTATTCCCACAACCATGGCAATGCCACTCCATTACCAGTGACATAAAACAATATTACAAAATAAATAAATAAATAGAAATAAAAATTGCAAGATGTATTGGAAAATTCTTATGTTTCTATTGTATTCAGGTCATCAACAATTATTTCATGTGTACTGCACTTGCTAATATCTCAGTTCCTGGAAACTCCAACTACAGAAAAAGCTGCTTTCATATATTATTCTTATAACTTTATTTATAAGCTCATAAATCTATATTGTTTAATAAACATGGCACAAATTTGTACATCATCTGTAATTAATATATACATACAGTATTCTTATAATATTCCCTCTTTATTAACCTAGTAATCTTATTAAAATTAATTATAATTTAATAGACTTTTTAAGGAACTGACAGTTCCCACCCACCAGCTAATGTTCTCATATCTCATGATAGATACCAACCTGGGAGGAAAAAAGCTATGTCATCGCTGAGACTCTTTTTATTACAGTATTACTAATTAATTTTCTGAGCAAATGTTAGCAGCTCTCCTGCACTTGATACTCGGCTGTTAATTTCAGACATCCTGACTGAATGAGTAGAGAGTTTAATACTGTGCTCTGTATTAAATATGTTTGAATGTTGTCAAGAAGAAATTGTCTCATATATATATATATATATATATATATATATAACCGTGATCTTTTTAATATAAAAAAAAATACAGAGTGGTTTGATAAGGAGCTCCTGCAGGCTGTCAAATATGGAAGGGCTTCCTGTCGTTTGAGAGTTGCTGTGCCCCTAACAGGATCCATTCATAAAACACAAACACAAAGGCATTTGTCCATGGCTTTGACACTGAACAGAAAAAAATCAGCAGAGATTTCTGATAAGAACGTATACCCTTTAAAGAGGGCATGCTGAGAAGAACTGATCTTTTCATGGTTCTATAGTCAGTGACCAGGTGTCATCTGATAGACTATCCACATTCAGACACCAGTTCCCAAGTTATCACACTGACACTAGTGAATAAATGTGAGTTTAGTGTTTTTAAATTAAAAAAAAAAAAGCTCTGGCCAACTTATGCACTGTTGCTCTTAGCCTCCATCTCCTCAGTCTGATCAATTATAGTGTCCCTTTGATTAAAAAATATATCATCTGAAGTTGATATGTAATCATAAAGTTTCTAATTGAATGTCTGGATGTATGCAGGGGCTAAACTGGACAGCATTTAAAAGGAATGTTGTCACTGGTTTCTCCTAACACCATGGTGAAGAAGGCTTGTCAGCACCTTTACCATTTGAGATGATAAATTGATTTTAAAATGCCCTCAAATGTGCTAAGGGATGTTTTACTATTGAGAGAATCATGATGTGAAGCATCAAAGCCTGGTTTGAGATCAGCACAGGAACAGTAAGATAGGCAGACTTTGGTGTAATCAGCTCAGCACAGCATCCACACTGAGCTGACTGGCCTGCAGTCTGTCCACAAGCAGGGCTGGATCAAGTCCAGGAATATAGTGAAAGACATTAACTATCTGAATAGTAAATACTTTTCTCTGTTGAAGCCAGGATAGTGTTTTTGTTCTTTGAAGGTAAACACAGAGAAAACAAAGAACAGCTTCTTCACTGCATGAATACTGTATATGACTGTGTATGTGACCAAAAAAAAATGTAATTTGAAAGGCTAATTACAATATAATCTGCAGTATGAAACCATTTATGACTAATTGTTCGCTCAATTTTTAATATGTAACAAGTTTAGATGACAGGCGTCTCTTAATATAGCCTTCATTACTCAACTTGAACATCCAAGCACTTCTGTTGTTGAATAACTTGATGAGGTAGTAAAATTACGCAGTAATTTCACTAGATGGCGCTAATCTCTTGCCGCGTTAAAGAAATCACGTGATTCAGTATCAGGTGATTCTTTTTCCCGGAAGTGATGTAAGAGCGTATAGCCTTTAGCTTATTTATGCAAGTTTCATTATTTTTGCCTTTAAATAAAACATTATTGTACTTGTTTTCATGGAGGCTACACTAGAGCAACACCTCGACGATACGTAAGCTTCTATTTCTATTTTATTTTTATCGGGGTGTAATGTTATTACGTTTGGTCTTTTAATAAAGTTGTTGTGGATTGTTTTGTTTATGAAGCGTATCTTTTTTTGTTTGTTTGTTATAAAACTCATTGTCTTGTGCTAGAATGAAAAATCCTGCGATTGTTGGAGTTTTGTGTACAGACGCCCAAGGTCATAATCTTGGATGTAAGTAGTCATCATTAATATCACACATTATTCTATTGACTAGTAACCAGCCTGAAAATGATCAGTAATTAAGAATACAGTCTAAACTGTGCACATGCACTGGGAGATAATACACTGAAGCTTATTTCAACCAATAAAAAATAATTTCTGCATTTAGTCACTTTGACTTAGTCTTCATAGGGCTGTCTTTTAAAATAATAATAAATAAATAAATAAATATTATTATTGTACAAAACAAAACTAGCATTATCGAAAGTTTCAAAAAACAAATATCTGACTAAAGCCATTTTTTCTGGTAGAATAACATTGCTCTCAGCTTCTACAGAGCAGTGTATGGAGTGTGAGAAGATTTTGTCGTGATGTTTTGTGTCTCTGCAGGCCGTGGCTCTCTTTCTGATGAGCATGGTGGAGTTGTGTCTGTTCTGGCTAAACAGGCTGCCTCGTTGACTAAAGATCCAACAGACACTCCAACTGTGTGTCTCGAATCAGATTCAGGGTAAGAGAGTTTTACACACACACACACACACACACACACACACACACA
>JAOTRN010000031.1:4023747-4035888 GCA_028566695.1 Bagroides melapterus
CCAACTGTGTGTCTCGAATCAGATTCAGGGTAAGAGAGTTTTACACACACACACACACACACACACACACACACACAAACACACACAGAGAGAGAGAGAGAGAGAGAGAGAGAGAGCTGTGCAGTCCATGGGAGATGTTTGACTTCAGTTTCATGTTCATCAAACAACTCCATCTCCAGTCAATGCTGTGTGCATTATTATCCTGACACACAGCACCACCTACAGGGTATAATATATGGATCGCTGAGTGCACATGGTACTCCAGAATAGTTCAGTGGTCCTTGGCAGTAACATGTTGATCTAGCACAACTAGTGCTAGTACAAAAAGTAAATACCATGACTGCAATCTAGCACAAATGTGGAATGTCATGACGTTGCAGTCCAAACCACCACTAATCCACCCTGTGCTTCACTCTGGGCATGTAAAAGTCCAGATGGTAAGCTGTTTGGGGCATGTCCACACCGTAACTCCTGGATGTGGGGAAAGATTGTGTAAACAATGCGTGTTTGATGTCCTCAGCCTAAGATTTCCGCTGCTGGCACCAATGAAACCAATTTATGCCGTAAGCACGTGTGACTAAAGGTTTGGCAATAGCAGCCTGACTATAAATATTGACCCTGTGGAGCCTCCGGACAAAGAGTTTTGTTATTAAAAAGGAGAGTCAAGGTTCACTTTTAGTTCCACATTGAACTGGACAGCTGTGGTTTTATTTTTTTTATACAATCCAAGGTAGTGTCCAGACATCCATTTCAGTCAGCTTCTTCTTGCAGCAACAGTTACTCCTGTTGGATATGGTTGGTCTTTTCTGATGGTATACTAACATTACCCTGGATACTGTAGCTCTCGATAAACCAAAAGACTTGCTGTCCTGTTCGCAGCGAGACACACAACAATTTGTCGTCTTTTGAGCTCCCCTTAAGTTTTTTGGATTGCAATAGTTTATTAATAGCTGTGCTATTGCTCTTCCAATTCAACCTTCATGCTCTGCTCTTACTTATGATTAGGGCTTGATCACCAGGATGTGAACATATGGGCATGAAATCTCCAACATATTATCCAGTATTTAAGTTTTATTGTTCAACTCCTGTACCGCACAAACATATACATGTGTGCTTGTTGAACATTCCTTTATAGATTTAGATCCTCTTTGCTGTTATAATTACCTCCATTCTTCTGGGAAGGATTTCTACTCGATTTCTGGAGCATGGCTGTGGGGATTTGTGTTCATTGAGTCACATGAGCTTTAGTGAGGTCAGGCACTGATGCTGGGTGAAGAGGTCTGGTACACAGTTGATGTTCCAAAGTCATCCCAAAGGTGTTCATTGGGTTACAGTCAGGGCTGTGTAGACCACTCTATTTCTTTCTGTCATGCTGGAACAGGTTTGGACTCCTTTCTTCTAGTAAATGGGAGATTTTTAATGCTACAGCATACATTCAAAGGAGTGAAAATCTGCTCCCACACTGGTGTTTTCTGGATAAGACTGGACACCCTGGTATAGACAATTGTGTGAGTAAGATAGTTTGTGGAAGGCCTTAATATAAGTGTGATGGTTAAATATCCATAAACTTGAATGCTAGATGTATATGTTACAAACACCATTCCCTCATCAGAATGTATCAACTTGAAAAAGGAAAAATTTCCTGTGGATTTAAAATAAAATAAAATAAAATAATAAATTGCTGACCTTTGATGCCTGTGACACCACCCATAAATGTTAAATAGCCATATACAGAAAATGTCGATCCTTTATTCTTTACTATGTAATATGTTTTAATTCTGTTTTCATTGTTAGGCTTAGTTAAATATCGAAGCCTAACATGAATCTGTAACATGCTGTAGCCAAAAAAATTAAACGGCAGACATTTATGTGACTGTCTTTGAAACTGTGGGCAGATATTCCTACACTATGTGTACAGACACCCGCCTGTGCTGTGTAACCTAATTAGACTTGAATTAAATGTGCAGATCTCACCTGTTCGCTCTGTATTAATGTGTATGCTGTCTTTACTTTGTTTTTTTTTTAAACCTCAGAAGACATTAATATTAATGTAATCTTTAAGTAATACTTCATAAACGTTTCAGTTCTTCATGATGGCAATGGTTCATAAGATTACATTGCTTGGTGAATTGACTTCTTTATTTCCATGAAGATGAACTGATACTGTCATGAAGAGATACTCAGCGATTACAGTAGTGTTCATGTCTTCTGTAGTTTATGAAAGTCAGTAACTCTCATGCAGATCCAAGAGACAGAGCAGGCTAATACAGACATTGTATAAAATAACTCTCTGCATATTGCTACACTAACACTTTTAAAACTCGTCTTTTTTTTTTCCACCCTCAGGAATGTGCTGGTGAGGACACACGGGACCATCACAGTAGCATTGCACAAGATGGTGTCATAAAGTCTTTGGATGCACACTTCATCTTCACTAGATCTCAGTGTTGTTGCTAATGTACAGAAACTGTAGCTGCTGCTCATTACCATGTATCTGCTTTTGATTACGAAAGGACTTGTGCATATCTGATAACTTCCATGTGTTGTGCTTTGCTCATGATATGCTTTGTGGGATTTGGAGTAACTGGTATTGTGCTTGCATATTCTTACAGCTAGATACAGTTACTAATTATTCATGCCTGATGGCATCAAAAAATGTTGCTGTTAATAAATTGTTACATAAATACATTTGATGGTTTGTAATTAAGCTACAGCAAATGTAATTCATTTAGTCCTAATGAATTAATGATGAATTAATATTCTGTTCTTATCAGTTTCTTTCATGTTACGTTTCTAACACTTTAACACTTTTTTTTTTAATTTCCACAAACACTTGAGAAGTGTGAAGTTTGGTGAATGCAGAATAGTGTTAGTACAGTTCATAGTTCAAAACTAAAGGTGCCATGTAAATATCAGAAAATGAAGGCTGAAATTCTGAGTTCCTGATCTTTTGATTCTCAAACCCAGATGTCTTCAGGATGTAACAAGATTAGTAGTATTGGCCTTGCAGTTTAGATACTTTCACATGGGACTGTATATTCAGTTTGATTTTTACAGGTATTGTCACAAAGCAGATTATTTAATGTATTTCCATTGGCAATACCCACGCTGATATCTTTTGACTTTGTACTTGTATATGAAATGTATACAAAAAGCAGGAAACTCGTATATATTTCGTAGTGTTTATGTGATGTCACGAGTTCAAGCGACATAGTTATATAAACATAGTAAAAACTTGTGATTTGGATTGTTTTTCGTAAATGCCCAAGCTAAAACAACCTCTGCCATATTCTGTGCCTCTTGCGTAACCTTTGGAGGCCTGCTTTCTAAAAGGGTGGCACTTGTTTTGCATAGCCACAACCAGTCTTGCCACACCAGGTTTCGGTCGAACTGTACAGTCAAGATTCCATTGCCAATATCCACCTTGATATATTTTGAATTTTTTAATTGTATATGAAATGTATACAAAAGGAGATGTAGAGAGATAAACGTTCAGATACTAGATATGTCCAGCAGTAGGACTTTGTTGCAAAGCTGTTGCTGGTAAATACATTATAAATACATTTTTGCCATTCTGTTGGGAAAATGTATTAAACTCCCCAAGGTTGCAAGACTCTCTTTGATGAGCTCAAATACATGATTTTTTATTTGTGTTCAAGGCAGGAGACTTGGAAGGTCTTCTTGAATTATTATGATGTTAAATAGCAATGAAAGTGTTTTCATTAAGGCATAATATCTACCATTTGCAGAGTAGCAGCCTATATAATGATGCTCCCACTTTAATGTATTGTGTTTTTGAAATCAGATGCAGTTATTTTCTTCAGTCATGATAAGCTGAATTTTTGCCAAAGATTGTTGTTGCAAGTCTCCTTGCAACCTTGGGGAGTTTAATACATTTTCCCAACAGAATGGCAAAAATGTATTTATAATGTATTTACCAGCAACAGCTTTGCAACAAAGTCCTACTGCTGGACATATCTAGTATCTGAACGTTTATCTCTCTACATCTCCTTTTGTATACAACAGCAGAAAACCACACTATGTTCATCTCCAGACAAGAACAGGCAAGGTCTGATGTCTGGTGCATGCTGAGATGTATTTCTGCTCACCACAATTTTAAAGAGTAATTATACGAGTTGTTATATCATATGAATTATATCATTCCCAGCTTAAGCCAGTCTGGCTATTTTCCTCTGATCTCTCTTGTTAACAAGATATTTCACGGTTGTCTTTTTAACATTTCTGTGAAAACTCTGTAAACACACACGTACATATTTATAGTTGCAATGTCATGGGTTATCCACATGGCTGCAGTAACTGAAAGAAAAAAAAATGGAAACCTTTTAAAAAAGCCAATGGAAATAGCTTACATCTTTCATTACAGGGAACCATTTGTACGTTCTGTAGCGGCATATCGTAATACGGATGTACAGACACTGCTACTTCTAATTTTCATTCCTCTTCCTGCATTTACAGATAGTCTAAAAAAATACAGTATACTGTATTATTATTCAAATCCGTGGTGTTTTATTTTATTTTGGTTTGTTTAGGTTTAGAGTGCCTTTTATATTTAATTGGTCCAGTGAACAGTTCGTCACCAGAAGCTACAGGAATGCCGCATGGCAGTGAATTTGCTGCAGCAAGATGATTATGAACACCCAAATGTTTAGAGGCTTATTATCCATAAATTACAGTGGAACTTCATTAGCTGTGCATCTGTGATTACATTAATTAATTTATCAATCTCACACTGGATGAATGCTTTCAGTTTTTAAAAAAGTTTGTGGTTGTTTCCCTTTGCTTATTTTACTAGAATTGAAGCTTATAAGACTTTATAGGTAGCCTAAGAAAAAGCAGGATACTCCACAGAACGAAGGCATATATATTACATAGTGTTTATGTGATGTCATGAGTTCATGTGATATAGTTATATAAACATAGTAAAAACTTGTGATTTGGGTTGTTTTTCGTAAATGTTCAAGCTTTAGGGTTGTAATTAAGGCTAAGCTTAGTACTTGATCTCAGTTAAGATCAAGTTTGTTCCAGGATAAAGGTTGCCCTAAAACTGAACCTCTGCCATATTCTGTGCCTCTTGCTTAACCTTTGGAGGCCAGCTTTCTAAAAGGGTGGCACTTGTTTTGCCTTGCCACACCAGGTTTCGGTCGAACTGTACGGACAAGATTCTAATCACGTGGTTCTCACCACGTGGGTCTGAGCTCCAGCGCCACAACGCGAGCCAGCACGGGGTGTGTTGGATCAGTGAAGTGCTGGGCTTATGGAACTTGTAAAACTGAGACAAACTCCGGTTAGAAACGAGAATGCATAAACAGCAGCCATGGTTAGATATGAAATCCTAAAGGCATATCACTGTTTATCAATACGTGTGTGGAAGGGGTGTGCGGACGGTGCAGAGAGTGCGGCTGTAGATGCTCATGAGAACAGACCTCACCGCAGCTCCATCCTTCACCACTGACTGCAGCAAGCCTTCATGCAGTTTCACACAGCAAGGTAACAAGCTGCTGGTTCTTCTCCAAATTGTTCGTTGTTTATTAACTGTTTTGAAACTCATTTTTTGTGCTTTCCAAATGCAGTAAACTGGGTTTAAAGTGTAGCAAAGCGGATTATTAAAGTTCAGTGGAATTTATTCAAATTCTCAAATCCAGGCGCCTGGGGGTGTTGGGGAGTACTAACCCCTTTATACCACAGTAATGTGATGCTGAAACAAAACTTATTCCTTGCTTCATTTTACAATTTTGGGATCTGAGATTTCCCCCATTCAACATAAAACTCTTACTTCTATACCTATGTATACGCATGATTCATTAAACGTAAATGTATATAGCTACACACAAAGTTGCTCGAGGGTTTGATCAAAACAGACCCATACAAATATAAACTTGTCTTTTAGCTAATAATTCTTTAAAACAAATATAGAAAATACTTGGCAAAATATTCCGGTATTGCTGATATCTCCTGAATAAAAAGCAGCTAACCAAATTAGTTAGACTTAGTTGGATTAGTCGACTAGTTACGCGGTCATACTGTGGTTGGTCACGTGACCGACTAATGGGGTGAGGGGTTAAATTATGTCGTTTAAAGAAACTGCTGTTTCAAGTTCGGATTATTATACATCTGAATGCAGCTCCTATACAAGGTATGAACAAATTCTGTATTTGGACACTGTTGTAATTGTAACGAGCAATACCTTTACAAGAAGGGACATTTGAAACAAACCAGCATGCAGACAAACAAACTTAGTAATTCAACTGGGTCAGTTAGAGCGCAGAAAAAACGCCGAGTCTTCTTTGAACGCTAGATGCCGCCATAATTAAAAACCGCCGTCTGCTCCTTTTTCTTTAAAACTAGTATTTTCTGTGCAGTGTTGTAAGGAATAACCATGTTATTTTCAGTCACATTTGGCCAAGACAAATCGAAATAATTTAGCAGTGTTCAAGATTAAGTTCTCCTTAGTATTAAGCGGCCAATGAAGTAAGTTGTTTGTCTTGTGTAACATGACTTCATTTGGATTTAGCTTATTTCAGTTCAATAGCGATAAAATATAAAGTGAAGATGCTGTTATAAGATTGTAACACAATGTATACTCATGCATGTCTTTTGTATTCCCTCCTTCTTCTTTTCTCTTTATAATTACTTCTCACTGTATTTATTGAGTCTATGGTTGTCCACCTGGATGGTCAATAAAGCCAGTTAATAAAGAATTCTGACGTTTGTGAAGTTATTAAGGGGAGCTACATGAATGCATGTGGCTCAGCTGCATGAGACGCTCTCTGCCACTGCATATGGGGAGTCCTTCCTCTCATGTTTAAAAGATCAATTCAGCATTCAAAATCCCTGGTGCAGTTGTTAGCACAGCTGAAAACTGTTGTGCTGTTTAAGAAAGCAATAAGTCTGGCCTTATTTGGGCTACTTGAGTATCTGGATCATCCACATTATTGGGTGCATTATGATCTCTCAATGGCCAGCTAATGGAAAGCTATTATGTGTGAGAAATTGCCCAGAAATAGAAGATATTTTAGAAAGGAGTGTACTATTCCTTTCGGAAGAGCAGTGTAAAATGGCACCTTGTAGGTTCCCAGCTAGCAGTTTTAATAAATAGTACCTAAAAAATAGCAAGGCTCAGGGATACTGGCCTTCTAAGACAAAGCTTACAATAAGCGGGAAGCATCAAAATGGAAAATAAATACAAACATTGGAATTATTGTAAAAAGTGAGCTAGACATTTCAATCTGAGTTTGAGGTGTTTGAATCACAAAGAAGAATTCTAAGGCATAGAATAAATGGAAAGATGCAGAAGGAGTGCTTTAGGTATCTGGTAAAGGACTCGTGATGGTCTGGGAGTTCTCTGGTGTTAGTAACATATTTGTACATGGTAAAAGGAACAAGAAAGCTTATCACTACAGGCCATGGCATACCCTGTGCATAACACTTGACTGGAGCCAGTTTTATCCTATAACAGGAAAATGACCCAGAGCATTGATCCAAATGATGCAAGGCCTATTTATGGAAGAAGCATTTGGCTGGATTTCTGTCTTTAATGATTGGCCAGTGCAACTCACTGGATGTCAGTCCTACTGAACTGTTGTGGGAGCACCTTTATCAGATGCTGTGGAAAAGTACCCATCAGTCCAATCCTACTGAAGCACTATAGTATTATTTCTAACCTTGTCAGTGTCTTGACTGTATTTTTAATTATTTTGCAACTCATTTGAATAAAATTGTGTATATAATGAACACTAGTGTAAATTGGGTGTTTGAAATTTTGGGTAACATTTGCAAGATTAAATTTCTACTAAAATAAGGCGTGTTAAATCAACAAGATCTGCCCATTTATTTTTTTTAAAGCTGCTACATTGGGTTTAGGTCTACAAAATCTAAGCAAACCTGTGGGCTTATCATTAAACAAGATTTATCAGCATATTAATATGTAAAATATTAAAAAGTGATCCATTTATACATATACATTGTCTAGTTCTCAAGTCAAACTGACATTTTAATTGTGATTGGTATTTGATTTTTTTTTTTTTTTTTAGAATTTTTGTCATGTTTTTATATCACATAGTTTGAGTATCAGGCAAACATTTAATATTGTGTACAGTGTGCCCTGGAACCACAAGTTTATGAGCTTTTTCATTCAGAAGACTTTCAATTCTCAGTTTCTACTATGTGGACAATTTAAATTCGTAGCATATCTTCCAATGCATCACTCCACATGTACAAAGTGAAATATGAACAGAGTAGATTGGTAAAATGTTATCTGATCACCAGCACTCTTTCTTTTTTGTGTAAATGGGTCTCACAGATGTATGAAATGAACCCAGCACTGGTCTCTGGTAAAATACCTCTTGTTTGAAGAAACTGCACAATGGCCTGAGGGGGAGGAAGGCACTGTTATGGCATGTGGCTGATACTGTCCACATTTTTCTTCTTCCTATCTGAACAACCTTCCCAAGCTCTATTTTGTTTGTGGATTTGGGGGTAGTGTTCAATTCCAAATAATACTACTGATAAATTTGGATCTTTAATGAGTGAGGGTTTCATTTTAATTCCCTTAAGTCAGAAAATTATAATCATTATTTTGCAGTGACAATGTGGAGTGAACTTTGGACTGTTTTTTCCCCCATAGGTGACAGAAATCAAATTACATTTTAACCACAAACTCCATGTAAAACATTCCTGTAAAACTGAACACAGGTCTGAGTCTTCTCACACTGCACCACACACAGGCCATCAGTGCTTTGAGGTGATAAGACAAGGCATCTCTTCCAATGCTGCAGCACAGCCTCCTGCTCCACCTCCTTCCTCCTTTGCCCCGTTGCTCCCTCCGTCCCTCCCCCCCTCCCTCCCTCTGGGAAAGCCTTGATTTACTGCAGCATGGACATACACTCTGCATTTCACTGCAGCACTTAGATGACTGCTGAATTATCTGCATGCTAGTGCAGGCTTGTTTTAGCTTGGCTCACTGTATAGCTATATAAGCTATAATATTTGGCAACATCTCTGCTGTATAGTGCAACAATAAAGGGTTAAAAGGGAGTTAAGTGTATAGAAATTTTAGAATTTGTATTTAATTTAAAAAAAAAAATCAAAATCAGAATTGACATGGTATTTTGGTAATTATAGAAAAGAGAATCGTACTGCAAGTGGATGGTCTAGAAGTAGGTAAGCCAAGATTTTGTTATGCTCCACCTTGGCATCACTGACGGAAAAATTTGTTTTAATCACTGACTTCTAAGACAGTACTTTCTCAGCCTGGTCTTAAATACTTTGTCTACAAGGAGGGATGAAAACAGGTGAAAATCACCAAAACACCCAGACAGAACACAGACCTAAAAATCATTAAATCAGTTTTTTTTTACTCATAGATATGTTACAATCATTTTGTGTCTACAGAAATGACCCCGTAAAGATTTTTCTCTAAATTTCTTTTGAAATGCACAAAGTCTAAAAGTTCACCTAAAACCTATAGATCGTGTGAGCAAACTGAAGGACTGTTCTTTCTTTCTTTCTTTCCTCCTTTCTTTCTTTAATTGACTATATTAATGCTAGACTTGACCATTTTCTTTTGTTTTAGGTCTAACAGCACAAGAATAAGGCTTTCCTGCTGTCTGTCTCGAGGATGACACTAAGAATATAGGCACTGCAAAGTTTCTTCATTTCACTCCCATCAAATCATATAATATGCTGCCTAAAGAACACAGCAGGTAAAGTTGCAAGTACTATTGTACTCACTTCTATCACATATCATATCTTTTTTTTTTCTTTTGAAAGACAGGACATTCAGTTTAGTTTCTCAGCAAGTGCAAAAAAGAGTGGTAACTGAGTGTACGATTATTGATTGTGCATGACGTGTTCACGTTGTTGATCTAAGAGAACAGTCAGACTTTTTCTAGTTTGTTAATAGGACATGTTTCAATATATATCTTGCTCAATCCTACACAAACGGGCAAATTAAGTTCTCCGTTTTCTCTCTGTGAGTCTGCAGGATCTATTAAACCCGAGATAATTACGTTTCATTGAAACAGCATAAAATAACAAATGTAAAAGTATTGCTTTTATTGCATAAGCATTTTTAAATTGCAGTTAAAATGCATTACATTTAATGTGGTACATATTTGGTTGTCTAATATCATTAGGCTTGAACAAGCAGCTAGTTTCCTCTAGTTACATTTACTTAAGTGAAACCTATAAAGTGTTTAGGAAACCTGTAAAGTTTTAAGTCTTCATTATTAAACTAGATGTTTTTCATTAGTAACCTATTTTTGAAAACAGTTTCAGATTAACTACTTTGCACTGTGGAATCTTTGTGTAAAATTATTTACGTAGTAGTTAAGTGTTTTTCAGAACTTCTGTTCTTTTTAAGAATTTTTGTACTGTTTAAACTGTTTTGGTCTGTTGAACCAGTGGTTACTGAGTATAAAGTGTTTTTATCCGTAGCAGAACTCATCTGGTATTGTGTTCTAGAGGGCCTATATTGTGAACTTTTTTAAATTTCCTTCCATTTGTTTTCATTTGGGGTTTTATACTATAATGACTTGCAGCTTTATTTTCATGCAGACCAAAAAATTAACCAAGAAATCAGAATAAAAACCTTCACCGGTATAAATGAATAATTATATTAAAGATGTGAGTGATTATTAATCATAGGTGAATTGAAATGTGAATAGGATTCCTGAAATGATCTTAATGTTTACAAAAGCAATACCCAAGTACAACTCTCCAGTGGTGATTGCTTTAAGACTGTGGCAAACCTGATCCCCTGAAAGCTTGTTAAAATGCTGCATGGAAATTTTTCAACAGACTTTTGAAAGTCTAGTAAGCCTTGTTTTTTTTTTTTTTTTTACAAATTATACAGGAGGCCAGACCAGCAGAGCACATAGATATATTCTTCAGTAATATGCTTGTGTGCTTCATCTATTTTAAAACCCATCATTGACACTGTAATTCAAATTTCATGTAAATAACATAAATGTACAGATACAGACCCTAACAAGTTTTTCATTGCCAATAGAAACTACATACAGCTGCATTCCACCACCACTTTTAATTTCATAGCCATTGTAACAAAAACCCTAGATCATGGTTAAACCAACATTCATGGTGCATACAAAGCTGCAACACCTCCTCAACACAGATCAGATCACTACTACGCAAAAGGCAGCACACGGAATGCTCCAAAATGTTCCTAAGTGGTCCTGAAACAGGTAAGAAACTGATCTGATGTCAGCACATCAGGACATCATATAACTCCACTTCAGACTTTGAAGAATGCACAGTATCTAGCTGGGCTGGCTAGCTGGAAAGCAGCTGGACCGGACAGCATACCTGGATGGGTGCCCAGGGAATGTGCAGATAGGCTGGCCCACGTCCTAACAGATATCTTCAAAGTTGCACTGAGCCAAGCAGTTATCCCTGTGTGCTTCTGCTTCAGGATGACCATCCTCATCCCTGGCCATCATCATTCTGTGGCCTGCCTCAATGACTACTGGCCTATGACACTCCCAGCTATCATCATTTAGTGCTTTGAGCTGCTAGTCATGAAACACATAAAGAGCAGTCTTCCAACTGTACTAGACCCATTCCAGACTGCAGATTTCACTGACAACTTCAGCACCATATGAGAACAGAGAGATGTTTTAAACAAACGGGCTTCCTCCTAAAGCTGGTTTTGGAATGCTGTCTGTATGTCTGCATAAATGGCAATGATGACTGAAAGTGCCCCAATCACCAATGTAATCCAAGATCCTAATGTCTCATGTAGAAATTCAACCATCTGTAAAACAGCATTCTCTCATCTTAGAAGCACTCCCAAGTCCATTCCATTATCCTGTGTCAGTAACAAAAAACAAAAAGTTATATATGCCAGTGTATCACCTAGGCTGGAGTATTGTAACATTCAGGGAGCTCCATCACTAGATCACAGTGAGTGCAAATTGCTCCTCCATGAATCTTGACATTCACTAGAATAAGAGCTCATATTAGATGAGAGATTACATTTACTGAGAGTGAATGAACACTTTAGTCACTTCATAATACATTCACTGTACAAATATGGATAAACCAACCCCCTCTGCTTGTAGCTTGTTTTTGGATATAGTTTTAGGAATTCTTGATTACCTTCTG
>JAOTRN010000031.1:4035988-4047716 GCA_028566695.1 Bagroides melapterus
TGAACTCACTTTTTGAGAATGTTTTAGAAACCTCAAAATTTCTAACTTTTTAGTGAAAATAAGAGTGAACCTGAATTAAATTGCAAGTCAAATTCAATACAAGTCTCAATTCACTGAACTGAACTAAATGCAATGACAACACCACATATTCTCTCACATATTCTTTGGCAGTCACTGAGTAGCACATGTAAAAAAATACTTTTGCCCACAACACAGTTACAATATTCATCCTTCTATAATCCACTAAGTCGTTTTTGACAGATTTGGGCTAGGCCTCTCAACGCTCAGTGGTGTGTCTATTAGCACAGAAGTAGAGAAATGTTAAGCAGCATTGACTCAGCAGCTTCTAGGAAATGTTAGTTAAAAACACAGTTGAGCACTTCAGCAGTACTAATGATGATTTAGTAAATTCTCTACATTTATAATTACCCTAAAATGCTAAATAAAAAAAAAAAAAAGCCCTTAACTTTGTCTACTAAATGCTGTTTGCTCAAGAAAAAAATTACTTTATTGTATGTTTCATTAAGCAGCGAGCATTTTATTTTACACTCTATTTCTGTGTCTAAAATGGCACTTGGACACTTGGACACTTGGGCACTTGCACAATACTAGCTTTTACATATGTACTTTAAAACACTCAGACCATGAATTAGATAAACAGCTAATAAGAGAATGAATGAATAAGGTACAAGTTTGCCATGTGAGCACCATGCCACATCCAATATGCTCACATCTTTGTCCCATTATCTTCATGTTTGACCACCAACTTCAACTTCAACTAACAACTTACTGTATTCTGTTAACATTTCTGTCACACCTAGAAAATATATGCCTGAAAGTGCATCATTCCAAATAGGTCATAATTAAAGAACCCTGTATTGCTGAAATGTTGCAATTCACCTCCATAAGTTGCTTTTGTTTGCCCAATCACTTCCGTTATTGTGATGTCATTTCTATTATTTTATTCCATTAAGACCTTAGAATTATAAAGTCCTGCATTTCAGCCAAAATGAGCTGTTTCACACAAAAAGATAGACATTTAAAAAAATATGTAAAAGAATATGACCTGAGTAAAATAAATATGATAGCTTGATATCCTGAAATCACAGAATTATCAGGTACAGCTAACTTAAAAAATAGTTTAATATAGTCTAATTACAAAGGCATGACAAAGCCATGGGTTTACTGAATGTGAAGAGAAATTTAAATACATAAAATACTTTGTTGAATTTCCTAGAATTTCTATCAAATATACGCTTGATTAAGTAAACATTTGTTCCTTGAGGCAATTCTGAGAAGCAGGGTCATTTTATTCTTGTATAAAATAATTTTATTCTTGTCACTGTCACTTATTTTAAAGCAGGGTTTGATTTAATATACACAGTTTGCACAAGGTAGGAAGATGTTTAGAAAGTATACAGAATCATTCTTTTATTTCCTCAGATTTTAGTGACCAAACATAAAGATGCTTAAGATTCACTGTGACCTGGTGCAACCTGAGAAGGACAAAGATTAAAGATTTATGAGGACTGCACCAAACCCAGCAGCAGCATGTTCAACACTGGGGAGTTAGGACATTAACCTGCTTTGGTTCTTTGCATTTCTTCCAAATAACATATTCCTTTAGCAGTCTGCTAAGGACTGGTCAATGATTTACATTTAACTGTGGTGACTGATTTTCTCTTACTAACTGATTTATGAAGGTGATTTAAATTCACCCTTAGCTACTTGAAGGAAGGATTCCTATTTGTATTTCATATTTAGTGGTGTGTTTATTGGCAGATTTAAAGCCATATATTGCCAAGGCAGCTATGTTCAACAAAACACAAAGCTTTTCATAGACATTCTGTAAAGTGGATAACGGCCATAAAATGTAAAGTTGTATGTCGAGTGTTTGACTGTCGGAGGATGTTCGTTTTAAATGAGCATCAATGTGTTTTCAGTGAGGGCAAAGCAGCCAAATTCATGCAGTATGAGAAGAAGCTCAATGCTGCCAAGGAAGAGAAGATGCGTTACGTGGAGCCACCCGATGGAGGATGGGGCTGGATGGTGGTTCTTCACTGCTTTCTGGTACCTACCTCAAGACAGTTTTTTTTTTTCATTTGCAGCAAAATTTGTTTAGAATTTGATGACTGCTGATCTCTAGGAATGTGATTTCTAAAGATCTATAATCACAGTAATTCTGCCATTTTGATTTGTGCTGTTTGCTGCCTATCAGGTGAACGTGCTGGTGATGGGGACCTTGAAGACTTTTGGGATCTTCTTCGTGGTGCTGCAGGACGAGTTCGGTGGCTCGTCCGAGAGCATCAGCTGGATCGGCTCCATCATGTCCAGCATCAGACTCTCAGGAGGTAGACCTGCTGTCCCTATAACAACCATCCCATTTACGCGGCCAAACAGTTCCACCTATTTCTGTAGCACTCACTGCATCCAGGAACTCAGACGAATATGAGGGTTGCGTAGCCTTGCAAGAATGACAAGGTACAGTTCCTTGTGTAGATGTTGGAACTGTAAAGTCGCACCCCTGAAATGGCTTACCCACTGTGAATACGATACTAGCAACCTGGATCTGTAGCTTGCATTTTCCTTCATGTTTTTACTCTGGTCTTTGCATACCTCCAAAGAGAGTTGTCCCTGTACCACCAGGTCCTCTGGCCTCTGTAGCCTGTGCTAAGATGGGGAACAGAGTCACTTCTATCATGGGAGCCCTTCTGGTTACTGCAGGATTTGTCATCAGCATTTTTGCTAACAGTGTCGTTTACTTGTACATCAGCATGGGGATGGTGGTGGGTGAGTCTTTGATCTTTGGCATATTAAGTTCATGTCAACTAACGTTTGTTAAATGTGTACATAGACATAAGTACACATTACATAACCAGATGCTCTTAATACTAGATGATAATTTATTGTCTAGATTTATATATTTATTTGCTTTATAAAATTACTTATTCTTCAGGTCTTGGCTTTGCACTGTTGTACCAAGCCTCATCTGTTGTGACTGCAACTTATTTCCGTAAGAGGCTAGCCACGGCATACTCCATTGGGCGCTCTGGCATGGGCTTGACCTTTGCGCTGGCACCCTTCACACAGCTGCTATTGGATCAGTATGCATGGCAGGGTAAATCTGACTCTGAGTATCATTTAAAGTATTTTCTTTTACAGAAAATGCTCTGAGGTGCTTTGAAGCTGTTGAGTTACAAAAAAATTTAAAAACATAAAAGAACTAAGTGAACAGACTACTAAGAAACTTCATTAATGCTGTTTATTGAACTGATCTGTTTGTCTTTGTAGGAGCTCTCTTGATTTTGGGTGGTCTGATGTTGAACCTGGTGGCCTCTGCAATGCTACTGCGGCCCATCCAAATGCAGCCTGCTTCCTTTCCTCTCCCATCTTCCCCCAGCCTCAGCCGAGATCTGCCTGCCTCTCTGACACAAATGGAAAAGGAACCTCTTGACAGCGGTGAAAAAGTGACTCTAGCCATGTCTAATGGCATCGCCAAAACAGAAGCTCCTTCTATACACAAGGATACACTTATCATTGAGAATACATCTCATGGGCAGAGTAAGCGGCAAGCTTTAGAGCTAACAAACCTGGTCCAGATTGGTGCCAATGAATTGGACAATTATCCAGTGAAGGTTTGTCCAGAGACAAATGGCAAACTGGCAGTGAATTCATTGGTACAGGAGCAGAGTCCAGCCAAAAAAGGCAAAGTCTTGGACTTGTCACTCTTAAAAAATCCTTTTTTTTGCATATATACCTGGTCACTGGTTTTCAGTCAGTTAGCCTACTTTATCCCCTACTTCCACCTATCAGCAAGAGCCAGGACTTTGGGCATTGACCCCATGGATGCATCTTTTATCATATCTGTGGCAGGTGAGTATCAGGAAATCGATCCTGGTTCTCAGCATCTGTGTAATTTTAGAATCATGTTACCTGTATATCATTTTCTGCTGTAGAAATGAATTTTATAGTCTGCAAAAAGGAAGGCTTAATAGATTTTCAGATTTTAAGGCTGGCTAGCATAGTGTAAGGTGCCAGATTTTCTACTGAAAGTAATGAGTCAGTTGGACAAATATAGTTGTCAGTCCCATGTTGTACAGTCTATATTATAGTTACTTTTTAGACATGAAATTTCAGAACAGAGCAAAAATATTTGAGATCTGATGTTTTCTGGGCCTATGAGAGAGAAGGAAAAAACTAGTTTTCCATGACCTTTATAGCAACGTATGCATAATGACAAGCCATGAACAAACTGTGACAGCTACAGTGGAAAGTCATCAGAGGGGATATATTTGATCTTTGAGTTTTATTTTGTGTTATTTCTGTCATGTTCATCATTCTTGTTACTATGCTTTGCGCAAAGCCTATGTCAGTGTATGCGCATTAATTATTTGTAGGCTACTGCAAATCTACAGGGTTATGTAATGAATCTTACATAAAAGATGAACTTTATCCCAGTGGCCAGAGCCTTTGGGTTCAGAAATATCCCAACATCAGAGAAAAGTGTCCACATATATATTGTTTTTTTAATATGGACAAATTAACATAATTCAAAGTAATATTTAATGTTTGCATAAAAGTAACATAAATTTGACTTAAATGTGCCTTAACATTGATTCTGAAATTAAAGGGAAAAACATAGTAAGACACTGACTCGCTGCAATCCACAGGTTCTACAATCTCTGAAATCATAATGAAGGAGCACAATTCTTTTAAAATCTATTCTCTCAGGTGTTATTTTGATGATGGTAGTGTAGAATTCTGTTTAACACATTGCTCAAATTCTTCTGAAACTGTTACGTTAAAATGGGATATTCAGTTGGACTTAAAAATGTTTCATCATGAAATAAAGTGATCAGTTACAATAACTTTATATACTATATAAAGTTATAATATAATCATGTAATAATGTACTGTTGTCAGGTTTAGTGCCTATAACTTGAGGTATCAGTTTTTGCTGTTTCTGAAACTGGTGGTTTGTGCATAGTTATAAATAATGCAGAGTGCACTTCTCAAGACCTGGGGCAGACTGCAAGGTTTAAACAAAAACACACGAAAAAGGATCAGATATTGTCTTGATTGTCTGAGTAACCTAAGCATCTATACAACTATAATTTGTAGTTGTCAGTCTCATATTGATGACATTTTCAAGGAAAAGCTGTCCTTGTTTCAAAGCTTTTTTCCAAGTAGGACAGCCTGAGCGATTGAGGGCTACTCAGGCCACTAAAAGTGTCTCCTCACTGGTCCACTCAGTGTCACCGAGCCGGGGAAGTCGCTAAGCAACGCCAGGGCTTTCCAATTCCACAACCGCCTCTAAAGTGGCTGACATTGTACTGGGGAGCACTGGAGCATAATAGCAGGAGAAGAGGGCAGCCAAAAACGCTTGTGCACTTAATGAGTGGACTGGGAAATTGGACATGCATTCGGTCCGTTGTCCCCCAGCATGAGTTCATTGTCTCTTTTTTTATGTAGTGGGGACACTGCATTCCCTCATTTTCAGTGGTTGTTTGGGTAACGTGATGAAAGCACAAACACCTGTGCTGTTGAACTGACTGCTGAATTCAGCCTCTTGTATGCTAGACTTTTAATTGTGGGATAGCGGAATGGTTAAGGGATTTTAAAGTTCCATTTTATTTTCTTGCTATTGAAGTGTAATTGTGTGGTACACGATAAAGACAGCTGTGAGTTTCACTGGACCTGCTGCGCCTTAAACACACAAGCAAATCCCGAAATGTCTGTGTTGAAGTAAGGGCACACCAGGATAAAGCCTCTGGTGATGTGGAGAGGACAGACAAACATTGTCCAGCTGTTTTGCTTCATATCTGATCATTGCAAAGCACATCACAATGGCCTACATTTTATGGATGACCTTATTGACTGTCTATTCAGTACGTTTCTCTGTACAGTGCGTTCTCTTGGCCTCCTATTTGGGTCATAGTATGCCGTTGTGGATTACTGCATACATTACAGCCAGAAATACGGATCGAAAACTTCCAGAAATAGGTCCTAAATATTCCTATTTATGCGTTTTAATCTCAGTTGACAAACAACAATTATACAGAATAATTATACATGTGATTTTAGATTGTGACAAGAGTAATGGTGCCTCTCACGACAACAGAGAGTAACTGTTCACTGAGTTTTATCGATTGGTGCTTTTAGCAACATTACTGACAGAGTACCATTACAGAGCTGTTTCACATCTGTGATTTTTACTGATGCAGTGTGTGATTAATGGGTTCTTATACACAGGTATAACAGAAACTGTGGCTCAGCTGGCCTCTGGCTGGGTTACAGACAGGAACCTGGTCCATAAGTACCACTACCACAAGGCCTATCTGATACTGTGCGGGATCGTCAACCTGCTCTCTCCCCTTGCCACCTCCTACATCCAGCTCATGATCTACGCTGTGTTTTTTGCCATCTTCTGTGGAGGTTACATGGCTCTGCTCCTGCCAGTCCTGGTGAGTACTTAACTAACACTATGCTTTGTCATTAGGATGTACTATCAGTTACTGTATTCTACAGCATAGAAACTGTTGTACTATTGATTATTTATGGATTCATCAATATCAGACTACAGATATTCTGCATATACTGATCCTTATTGTTCACCATGAAAACACTTGCATGTGGCTAGGTGTTAGACAACTGTTTGATTTAATATTGCTTTATTGTTTTATTGTTGTTTACTGCTATTTTGTTATTTATATCTGTATGGTGATCTTGAGTGACTAGAAAGGTGCATATAAATAAATGTTTTGAGCCTCTTAAGAGTTACTAAAGTAAAAAAGCTTCCTACCTGCTGAGTGAGATTTTCTTTGTCTTGTAAGTCTTAGCTCTGATTTGCCCTCTCTTTTAAGAGAGTATGGGGTGTGTGTGTGTGTGTGTGTGTGCGCTTGTGTGTAGGATTGGTGAACAGTAATCAGCAAATCGGTTAGAAAGGGATGGCCGTGGCTTGTGTTGCTCTATCAGGCAATTAAAACAGGAAGTCCATGTTAATTCTGATAGGGTTTTGGGTGATGTCTCTGGTAGTAGCATTTTGGCCCAACTGCAATCTATTTTTAATTACAAGTGGACAAGTTTTCATTACCCTAACTATTAAAAATAATGAATAAAAAGAACTGAAAAAGGAAAGTTTTATTAAAAAAAAAAAAAGTATGGCGGATCAACACCAATGACAGATTTTAAAGTTTTTGAAGTTTGTGAACCTTGCCTTATGACATCTTATCTCATTGGACATACACACCTACCAAAGTGGCAGAACTTGAGACCTAGAGACAGGGGACATAGACCTAGAGACAGGGAAACATTGCTGCCTCTGATATTCTGTTGCAGGTTTTATTCTATTCAGGATTTGGCTCTACATGTCCATTTAGAAGATGAGATTGGTGTGCATTCATTCAGTAAAGTTCCAGTAGATTCTGTTCCCTGCACATTAAAGCTGCTCTAACAGTAAAACACTTTATGTTGCTTTCCTTCAATTTGTCACATGTGTAAAAGTGATCTAGGCCCAGGTCCCACAGTATCACTCACTTTACTTTTACACACACTCTCAATTGTTCATCTTTTCCAGGTTGACTTGGTAGGGTCTGAAAAAGTGAACAACTCTATGGGGTTTTCCATGTTCTTTGTGGGGCTTGGCTGTCTAACAGGTCCTCCACTGGCAGGTGGGTTTTTTCCCAGCATCATCATAAGCAAATTATTGTATAATGTCACATGCTGTCACTGAATGAATTGCGATTCAGAACAGCCAGGACTTAAATGCATTGCATGATGTTGGGAGGTACACTTTGGTAAGTGTGTCAGTGGTTTTGAAGGGGGAACAAATATATCTCCTTTTGCCACCGCTAGGCAGATCATGTCACTTCTCTTTATTTAGCATCATGTTAATTGCTCAGTTGCATGTTTTTTTTTTTTCCCCACAGACTTTCATATTCAGTACATGCAGTCCTCAAACATTGTGCAGCCAGGGAGCTGTGTAACTGTGAAAGTTCACTGATTCTCATTACACAATATTTGTACTGAACTTAAACCAGCTATTCAAATATCAGATTCATTATTTAAATGTGTGCAGTACTACATATTTTAGCTATTTATTGGTTGCATATAGAGCTTGTCGTTCCTAAATTGTACATTGACACCGAACACAAGTTATGACGTTTGACGTTATGTATAATTATTTTTGAGGTTTTTGTTTTTTTTTTAGTTTTTTTTTTTTAAGTGATTGGGGTTTGAATGAAATATTTTAAAATAACAGCTCTCACTCTAAGAACGATGCGTATTCAGTGCTCAGTGTAGGTGAATATGCAGTGTTTTTGAAATTCAGCTGAAAAGAAACCTGGTAGCGAAGCAGCAGTAAGTTGATAAAATGGTTTGGTTGTATTGCCATAATGTGTGCTTGAACATGTCTGGAACATGCCGCTACGGTCACAGATAAAATTCTTAGAAATCGTACACACTTACCCTTAGACAGGCCCCTGTTTAGGAGGGGCTGGTGCAGACCCTATTGCAATAGGGGTTATGTTTACTCTTTCTGGGTGGGGGAAGTGTAGGATCTCAATGGAGAAGAAGGCTGTGTACGGTATGTAAGAGAAAGGTGCTGTTAATAGTCACAGTGTACCAGCTGGTCATAAGGCTATGTACTGTTCTAAGGAGCACAGGCAAATCTGAACCAGCTTTTTTTTTTTTTTTGAAACCATCATAACTGGCTGTGTGTTGCATCCTGTAAAAGAATTCTAAATGGTCACACATCACAGTGTTCAATGTAAAAATATTTCGATTTGCTCACTACATGCTGCTACTACAGTATTATTAGCAAGCTGTCAATAGATTTCTGTACTACTGCCATCAAGTGATGGTCATTTGGTTTAGACTGATTAAAACTAAATCCATTCCTTCATTTTATACTGATCTGGTCTGAAGAGTTCAGTGTTTTGCTGTTTTGCAGCAACACCATGATCCAACTCATTGAGAACACTATAGCGCTTAAATGAAATATAGACAGGTGGCTTTTTTTCTGTTTCTCTCTCCAAATCTCAAGCCTCTGTGAGATTGGCTGTGGTTTAGGGCGGTATGCAGCCTTCTACACTGGGCCTCTCACTCAGTAATGGTAGCAGCTTGCTCCGACAGGCAGTGTACTCCCTGACCTTAGTCCTACAGTCACACTAAACCAAACCATGTACACCTGAGCCTCAGCTAGGAAGCGCTGCCTCAGCTTGGCTAGTGCATCATATAGAATTACATCCACCATAACAGAAAGAAATTCTTAGAAACCAACATTTTTTATTTGGGTTAATGATATTTAATATGAGTAAATATAGTTATTCTTTGTAATTAAATATCTTTTCATGGTGTAAGAAAATGTGTGTAGTAAATTGAACCTTGCTAAATATAGTCCTGCACAAAGATTTCCTCCATGTATCAAGAACAGCAAATGTTTGACTCCCCACTCATGTCTCGCAGGTTTTCTGTACGACTACACCCAAACCTACGACTGCTCCTTCTACTTAGCTGGTGTGTGTTACCTGCTCTCATCAATCTCTCTCTTCCTGGAGCCACTCGCTCAACACTGGCAGGCCAGAAAAAAGCAGCAGGAGCTGCTCAATAAAGAACTGGGGTGGAGCAGCGGCTGCTTCTGTGCAGCCTCTCAGAGAAACGGAGTGGTATAGCTACACCGCATAAAGATGTAGCATTTTAAAAAAAAAAAGTGACTTCATCCTCCTACACCGGACTTCACCTCAACTTCGTATTAGAGTGCAAAGACACCAGTCTTTTGAGAGAAGAAAATTTTTGTAAGAGGCACAGTGAATGACCAACTTAGTCACAATGTTAGCAGACACCATCATGGCTGATTTACAGATGATGTGGGGTCTAATTTCCAGTGAAGCAAAATGACTTCTTGTATTAGATTATAGACCTTTATCTTATTACCAAACTTTCAATTGAAGAAAACATGCAACTTTTCATTTAATGTCTCTCAAATTTTTATATATATATATATATATATATATGAAATATTATATGAGACAGATAGTGTGTGCATGCTATTATAACTTAGCATGCTATAATAACATTTGTTTTACTGAATGGAACAGTCAACATATGAAAATATTACCCTTAAAATGCTGATCATTATCTATGCAATTTGTCTGCCGGTTTGAGGTCAAGGTTTTTGCTTGTAAACAGCACTACAGATTGATTTATTTTGATGCTCTGCTGTAAGTTCCGGTCAACAGTCTTAGTACTCATATATGAAACTTAAACACTACATAAATAGATTATTATTGTTTCAAAGCATACTTGAAGGTGGATTTGGGTCACTGTGTCTCTGGACCTTGGACTTTTTTTTTTACCCCCCAGCCGGTGGTCCCAAATTACAGTCGTGCCAGCAACCATTGACTAAGATGAAAAGAATTTCCAAAACAAAACGGCTTTAAACCGCTTTAAACCTGACAGGAGTGAGAATACTTCAAGGGCTCAGTGTAAAAAATGTAGGGCATTGTGCTTACAGCTACAGCCTTGTTTTAGACAATTTGTTTTTGAAAACTGGAATTTGTATCAAAATTTCTGTAACGTTCTGTTCAGCACTATTAGTTGCCTTTTGTGTACCGCATAACAGTACTAACGATTGAGATATGAGCCAAAGATGCATTTTTTTTTTTTTGCATTTTACTCTCAGGCTTGTTTAGGCTTTCAGTTTCTTGATCATTCATCTTTAAAATCAAACCGTTTTCTTAGCAATTGTTCATGGATGCTTCTTAAATGCCATGTCGTTTCTTTTGTCACAGAGTCCTCTAGTGGTACAGACTCTGTACTACTGCAGAAAGGTAGCATTAATTACTGTACAGTGCTAATTATATACTGTTGTGAGTATGCTGGAGTGCTGCACAGTATTTTACTTGTTTTATATAAGATTTCACTTAAATCAAACAGTGACAAAACAGTGAGGTGGTACGAAGCATTTCTAAGGAGCACAGATTGAATACACTCCTGTTGAAAAACTCCTGATGAGTTTGGTTCTGGTTGTTTGTTTAGAAAATTGTATTGTATTGCAGTCTGATTGGGAAGCACTGCTTATTTAATCTTCTAAGATTTTTTTTTTCTCATGGGGGGCCAAGGCGTCTCTATGAGCCACAGATTGCAGTCTAAAAATAAACCAATTACAAAGTAACATAAGAAACATGCCAGCTCAGTGTAGCCGACTCGCTGTGTACGGACATAAAGTCTGTCTTTTATATATGGATGTGTGTTACTGTATAAATTGTGGAAGTGGTTTAAAAAAAAAAGGTGGTTCTTATGATTGTGAAGGTTTTCATAACAAATTAAAGCAAATGGAAACTGTGTCTGCATTTCATGTAAACTGTGTTCACTACATACTCTTCTGGATAAAGTTTCTGATAAATAATATATAACACCACAAACCAATTTTATGGGTAATTTTTATTGCTTTTATTGTGATTCAGATACATATTTGCATCTCAGAAGTATAAGCAAGATTCAGAACTTTATGCTTACCTTTAAACAAGCTCCAAATAATAATAACAAAAACAAATCTAGTAAAAATTCTATTAAACACACATCACATATAAAACTCAATTACTTACATTTTTAGAAGCAATGAACGTAGTCCAACTTATCGACGGGCTGGATCTGCTCTGAAGTTCCAACACAACCACTGGTACTGTTAGGAAAAATAAGAGCACTGAAAGTGTTGAAGGAGAAGAGA
>JAOTRN010000031.1:4076186-4090776 GCA_028566695.1 Bagroides melapterus
ATAGATAGATAGATAGATAGATAGATAGATAGATAGATAGATAGATAGATAGATAGATAGATAGATAGATAGAAATCCCAGGTTTATATCTGACTTTCTTGTCCTCTTGGATCATAATCTTTGATTTCCTTTCCCTTCACCTTCTCAACTCTAACATTGCCATATGTATTGGCTAGAATCCCATCTAGAGTGTATTCTCAGATCACGCCCAGTGTTCCTGGGATCCACTGCAAGCCTGACCAGATGATGTGATTTGCCATCTCTGGGTTTAAATTCTTAAAGAATATACAGAATGTTTTAGTAATAAATCTGCTTTCACTGTGTGTGCTTACCATCTTTAAAGACAATTTTATTACAGTACTAATTTTTTTTTTATTTATTCTTGTCATATGGATCTTTTTATCTGGACATAGCTTCCTGCTAGGGTAAAAATTAAGTTTGTGGGAACCAGTTTCATGATCTAGGGCTATACAGCCCCATAGGCCATCTCTGGGTGATGATGGCAGTTTCTGGGGTGCTAATGATGAGCACATGGGGCTTGATGAGATTTGTTGCTTGTGGTTCATAATTCGAATCTGCATATGGTGCTTAATAATCTTCCAGATGTGTAGGAGGTTGAAGATGTCTGGTTGATCTCGAGTAGGGTTGTGGCTGGTAAATGCACTTTGTAGGACATGACCAATAGAATTAAGTGCAGTCAGACATGATCTCCAGACACGATTCGGTATTATGACAGTTGATTTTACTTGATTTAATATTTTACATTGAAAGATACAAAACAAAAAAGTTCAAGAAATGACAGTTTAGGGAGCTAAATATCTTCAAAAGATAGTAGATATCTGATACTGTATTGTGCATATTATCTGAGTAGAAAGTGTTTCTGCTAATAATAATGTAATTATACACACAGATTTTCATCATTCCAGGCATACACAAATCTAATGTGAGACGTAGTACTATCATTGCCTATACCTAGCTAAAAATTTTGAATGATGAACCACTTTGTGTCTTATCCTGGGAACACTGGGCAAGCTGTGGGAGGATATGTTACAGTGGGATGCCAGTGAATTGCAGGGCACCATGTATACAAACATTTGCACAGTCTTTGACACTTTAAGGGCAATTTTAGAGAATTCCTTCCACCAATGCTGCCATTTTGGGACAATGGAAGGAAACTGATGAACCACAATGTTTCAAATGGGTGGTAAATGGGGAAAACAGACATTTACCACAAACTGGTGCAAAATGTGCAAAATTATGGAAGAAAATTTCATAGACGTACTTATATAGATAAGCTGATTCCTGTGCAGATATCGTTGATTCTGAGTACTCAGCTCTGAAGCTCCTTATACCTTAATGGTGGAGAGAAGATTTGATGTTTATAGCAGCATCAGAGAGGTGGTTTTCACATGGCAGTGTCTGATGAACATCTGATTGCTACTGAATCTGGATCAGAATCTTGGAGCTGCTGATGATTGCACTCAAAACTAACTGAGAGTGAATTGATAGTGATGTGCAACAAACAGTTCCAAAAGCACTCTGTTACACAGCTTTGGTCACAATGGAATTCACTTCACTACATTGCAAATATTTTATTTAGCTTTAGGGGTCAACAAAATAACTGCTGAAGGAAAAGAAAGAAATCAACATTGTTGACTGTAGACTTGGAATCATTGAATGTAATTCAGTGTGCTTTTTTAATTACACTTTGTCTGATTTCTTTTTGTCTAATTATTTAACGTATGACTTTCTGTATTTTCCAGTACCCTTAATAGTACCAGTACCCTTACTTAGTTAGTACCCTAACTATCAACCACTAATCTACTGTATTGCTGAAATAGAGAGTGATAAAACTCTAGAATACAATAACACCATCAACTAGAAAAAATAAAAGAACTGCTAAATAATGCAATGCATTGAAAACATAATGTTTAAGAGCGAGGACCAAACTGGAGTGCAGCAGGATGCATGGCAGCTGTGTAAGCCAAGCTGCCTAGGAACAGTGTGGGTCATCCTTAGTGGCCCTGCAGCCCATCCTCATCCTGAAAGCCTGAGGGCTTAGCTGCTCAGTATGACCCCTAACAGAGCCACCCAGAGTCTCACCATAATACAATCTTTCATATGTATCTAGTGCCCAAGTACCAGATTCATAGATCTGTGAAACACAGCTTATTAATTCTTTTACTAAGGACACACACACACTCTCTCACTCTCACACACACACACACACACATGCACTCGCGCACACATGCGCACACTCAGCATAAGATAGACATCCTCTTTGTACATACTGTATATAATACCAAGCCATAAATGGATGAGTATTGAGTATATACACACAATATTTAAGTATATATTACATAAGGAAATGCTTTGCACATGAATCCCAACCATTGTCCAGTATAAACTAGATACAATAGATAAAGAGTATAAACTGGAGTAACAGAGAGGACCAGTTCAGAGAACTCAACTGAGAAACATTACTACCATACTGTCTGAATCTGCCCATCTCTATTTTCTCTAAAAGGCAGTGGTTGACCTTAAGTTCCATACTGATCGTACCAAAACGTAAACTGTTTGGAAATACTCAGCACTTAGAGATATTGGAAGCAGATGCCTTTCAAAACGCTGCATCTCTCTCATGCTTTGATGGTGGAACATTCTCGACACAGATTGAAAATAAATACACAGCCATCACTGTATAAAATTCCCTCAATTCTCTTAGCGTCAACTAATCTGTAAATATTCTCAGTCCAATCCAGGATATTCATGCAACACATCAAGCAAAGTATCATCAATCCAGTCTGAGGGGGTTCTCAAGTATCGTGGTAATGATAAGGCCTCAGACTGCCAGCTAAGAGCATTCAGGAGATCTACAGGCCTTGAGCATGGCAGAAAATCTAATTTAAGGAAGCTCTGCAGCAGCAGGATTTGCACTTCCGAAGCAAGGATACTGTTACACCAGCCGGAACCTGGACCATGGTTCCAGTGTTTTGGAGTTCTGCAAGCAACCAGAACCGGTCTTTTCACATTGATATGAATGCTTGAGGCTCACGAATTTTATAATGAATGCTTGAAAGACAACAATGCGCCAAAGTGTGTTGTGTTTTATTTTCTGCATCAGGAACAGGAGTGGACAAAAGGACTTGAAAGGTTACACTTAACTGCAATGATGTGCCAAAATCTTAATTAAAATGATATCTATCAAGACAAAAATGTGCACAAGTGAAAGTATGTTTCTGATTAAATTAACATTTAAAAAATGTTCATGTAAAAATATATATATATTACTTTACTTTACTTAATGCTTTCTAGATTTGCTTGTAATTAATGTAATACTAATAGATCATTTGTACTTTTAGCCTGAAATTTGAATAGGCAATTATGTTAGACAAATTGGTGTTAGACTACAAGGGTATTAACACACAAAACAGGTTAATTCAGTTAAATACTGTATAACAGGTTAAAGTAGTAAAACATTCCACAACATGTTTTCTTTTACAAAGGAGACTGAATTCATGCTTCCTAGGAAGACAAAAAAGAAATATTATTTTATTCATGTCTTTACTTACACCCGAATCCTGAAACATTTTACTAAGGCAGAGCCCATCATCATGTTCCACCCTGCTGTCTGGTGCTTTATCCATATTCGGAAATATGCATAGCTATTATGGTATTGTGTGTCATGAAAGGGTCATGTAGATAATGAATTTGATGATGTTTTTTCTGCATAAACCAAAATAACTGGATGTTAAACTGAACTTTATGTAAAATGCATAGAAAGTATGTGAAGCATATTGTCCTTGGCTGGATTGAGATTTCTAATAAGATTTTTTTTCTTGGAAATGTAATTAGGTAAGAGTAATCAATTTATTAATAAATTTCAGTAATACTCAAGTGCAGTAAAACAAAAAAGGCAAATAATGTTATGATAATAAGTATAGTGTCAAAATATAGTTAATCAAGTATTTAGGTATGAGGAATAATAAGTAATGACCATCTGAAGCTGTCAATCCATTGAACTATTCATTGTAGGAAAGGAAAGAAAACAGTGCAATCAGATCCACCGGAAAAAGTCACCCAACAGAGATCTTCGACCTCATGTTTCATCTGACTGGAATGTCTTGGCGCTGATACAAAATCTGATAAATATGACATTAATGAAAATAGTTACATAGATCGCATTACTTGCCTTGGTGTTGATTATATCTTTGTTAAATATCATTAGAGGGCACTAAAGGTAGTCATGTAGGCACACATTCAAAAGTTGTCCTACATGACGGATCAATAGCTCTGACCTCTCGATGGCCAGCCACCCCCCAGACAGCAAGCCTCAGGTTCCAGCCTCCAAAAGCTTTATCAGACCTGCGGGGCGGACACCCCCTACCCTTCCCTCCTCTCCCCCCCTCAAAACACTCTCGCCCCAGTGCTTTCAAAAGCTCCCTGTGTCACCAGACTGATTAAAACAAACACAGGCCATATTTTGGTATCTAATCCAATTGTACTCTTTTTCTTCAAGCTGGCCCTGGAGCGCAGAGTATTGGTGTTTGGGACTCTGTATATGCCCCCCTCCTAGGATGGGCTTCAATTTCAAACACTTTAGGACATCACATACGGAGGGCAAAGCGTAAATAACGGTTTACTGCAGATCTTTGAAAACATTCAGGTTGAAGTAGGGAATTTGTAAATATGTCTGTGTACATGAGCAGTGTACGTATGACCAGAGACTTAGTAGCACAAGTCATATGCCTTCATTCAACTTGTACCTAATGCATATATGTATACATGAATGTCTCTGTGTGTTGGTGTGTGGCAGTGAACTGATCTAGGGATGAAAAGCAGGGGTCTCTGAGGGGTGACCCCTAGTTTTCTGGAATGGTAGTCTTGGGTGGGGGTAAATCCTTGGTTTTAGCCCATGTTTATTGTTTTATTAGTAAGGGCATGTTGAGCTTGTGGAGTCAAGACTCTCACTGACCTTCACAAAACAGTACTTTAAATCACAGCCGTATGTATTAAGTGTGTAAGCCATTCAGTAAAAGATTATACAGCTCATATAACTGAATGATTTTCTGGCTCTGCACAACTGTAGAATTATACAATACATTTCTTTTCAGTCTGTATCTCAGTTCAGGCCATTAAATATTTTTCCCAGTCCAGATATTTTTGGAGAGATAAAAATGTTTTGAAAATATTCTAGCTGTATTTAAGCCTTTAGCCGACCTCGAGCAGTTTGACATTTCAGCTGTCAATGATGTCAACAACTTGTAGTTGCTACTGTAGGAGAAGTTCATTATTTAATATACACACACACAAAAGTATTTCATCAAAGTTTTGTTCATTCTCACACGGACAATTGCTCTCTCCTTATCCTTTCTGACTAATGTGTCTAGAGTTTTGTGTTTTTCTGAAGGACCTTGTAACGACTTGTAGAACGAGGCAGCATCTGCCACCCAGTTTAACTCATCGAGGATGGCGCATCCATACCGAAGTTTGATGTGTCTCCCAGCCCAGTTTCAAAAGCATGAGGAGAGCTGGACAGGCACCATGTGGCCAGAGAGTGTAGATGAGAAAGGCTTTAAAGCCATTGACTGGCCTTCACATTCCACAGAGAAGAATCCAACTGAGTACATCTAGGTTGTTATGAACAGTATCTGATCATCTGAAGCTGCCAAGTAGCACCAAAGACTGTCCAGGTGAAGCTCTGATCCAGGCCTGGTAGGAGATCATCTGGCATACCATCCACCATCTCGTCATGGGTCATACACACTACTGACTTACATTATGAGTTACTTTGATTTTTGGTGTGATATTAAGTCCAGCTCTCAGTGGGTTAATGAATTTGGTTTCAAGTGACTATTGTAAGATCAGTGACATTACACAATGTATATAATAAAGATTTTCAAGAAGAAAAAGAATGCAGGATGATATATCCTATAGAAGTTGATGCTTTTATATATATTCTTGACAAATCAGTGAATGTTTATGGTTGATTGTGTTAAACTTCAGACTTGTCTGTGATCTTTGTAGTTAAACTATGCAGAGGATCTTATCAGACAGCCAAAATCCCAACACTATCTTCATTTACTCAGCTCATCTTCTAACGTGTTATTCTTAGAAAATTGTCAGATAGCTCACAGGATTGCCTCAGTTAACACACCACACTGCACAACCTTGTGAAACAAAATGCATTGTGGATACAAAAAGCATGCTCTATTGGATCTGGTGTCAGTCTCAAAGATTAGCATGTCAGTTTTCTGTGATTTGAATTTGCACATTTTTGTGGCTCCCTGCTTCAATAAGCTTTTATTAAAGGAATTAATTTCAGTTTGTGAGCTGATTTGGGAATCAAAACAGGACTGTTGCACAATCATTACTTGACCTAAAAACGACAACTTAATACATACATACATTTTTTAGTTTGTCCAGTTCATTTAGGCCCCTAAAGGTGTGTGCATAAATAAAATAGAGCAATTCCCATATCATATATTACATGTATAGAGCTTAATTACATATTATTTAGAGCTTATTTAGACTCAAAGAAGGAAGTCTACACTTTACTTTATATTTAATTTAACTCCAGTATACTGTCTAAGACAAATAACCATTACTTGGTCATTTATGTAATTTGTAATATTTATGTACCTGACTGTACTATAAACTATAATCCTTTACTATAATCCTTTTTTCCTATATCATGTAGCTATATTCTGTACCTAAGGTCAGGGTTGAGGTCAAAAATCTGAAACAGACTGTGTCACAATCATACATCTTGACTCAGTAAGACTTATACATGGGTCAACACCCAGGGCCCTTATTTTCAAATGCACTTTGCTTTGTACTCCTTACACATTCAAGACTTATAAAACAGCTTATCATCAGTTTACCATGGTTTTTATCATTTTTATTAACACCTTTTAGGCAAATTGAAAACTGACTGCCATACAAAAATGTTAGCTTGCTATTTTTAACTCTTAACTTAGATTTGAGGCCTAAAAACTCATTGGCACCATGCAGTTTTTGATGGAAAGCCTATTCTTCATCATTGCCTTTGAGTAATAATGAATCTCCACTGAAAAGGCCCAAACTCACTAGTTGCTACTTCAAAAAGCGAGACGAGCACCAGGCAGGAGATATATGTCTATAATTATTCTCTATAATGACCAGCCTGCTTGAGGTAAAGAAGCTGTCTGGGTGTTTAAGTAACATAAAACTGTATATCAGTTAAAAGACCATGGAGTTTTTTATGGTGCTTTTCACTATGTGCAGCACTGAGACAAAGGTCACTTATAACCATAATGGTGCAATACTGTCTGGTTTCATGAATACATCAGCAGACATGCTTTAATGTAAAAAAGATGCTGTTTTCACTTTTTCCTTCTCTCTTTTCCTCCGTCTTCCTCCACCTTGAAAGCCAATTCTATAAAGGTTTACAAGTTTTTGTCCAAAGAATATCATATCCCGAATACAAACATCATCTCACAAAAGTTGTTCCAAGAGATCGACATCCATTTGTTCAGAATGAATCATGAAACAACTTAAATGGAGTTATACATTTCTGTTTAAAATGCTAAATAAAAATGTCAATGTATTTGATGAAAGCCTTTGAACAAGGGCCAGGGAGTAATTCTGAGATGCAGAGCCTAAAGATGACATTAGGGGATGTCTTCATTTGCTGGAGCAGAGAGTGAAATCAATAGCACAATAAGGCATGAAGAGAAAGAGGGTGGGGAGGGACGATAAGTCACACTGCAACGCTGTGACACAATTATTTTCATGGCTGAGAGAGGAAGAGAGATGTGGATAATAAAAATAAAAAAGATATAGATGTGTGTGTGTGTGTGTGTGTGTGTGTGTGTGTGTGTGTGTGTGTGTGTGTGTGTGTGTGTGTGTGTGTGTGTGTGTGGCCATCTGGTGCTGTCATTTTTCAGGAATTAATCAAGGTCCACAAAATGCTCATAAACAATAAAAGACTCTTATGAAATCTAGTCTGACATTTTCTTTGGGGGAAATGCATGACAAAAAAAGAAAGAAAGAAAAGGCACTGAAATAAAGCCAAGCAGATTAAAATGATCATGTTTTATTTCTCCTTCATTCATGCCATTAAACAGATCCCCAACAGATTTCTAGTAACTACTACGAATTATTCAGTAACTGTAATGACACTAATAGGAAAGGTATGTAGTAAAAGTGAGGAATGAGAGTCAAGAAGTTAAGAGGTTAAATTGAAAAGTAAATGAATAGCCTGTTACTCACCATGCTAAATGATTTCTTAGATGACCAAGTCAAGTCACAAACTAGAATGAGTCATGTGTATGCCTGGTCCCTCGAGTGGATGTTCAAAATCACTGATGTGACCTTTAAGGCTGAGACAAACAAACAGCAGCAGCAGCACAGGATTTGGAGGAAAATTTCACATACATGTACATTCAGCGGAGACCCTAATAGAGCTTGAAAATGCTGTAAATGTTCTGTTTGGTTGTTAACAGGATGTTAAAAATACGGAACTTCCAAAACCTATGAAATACATCAAAACCCAATTAAATGCATGCAATAGCTTCAACTGAATAAAGGCACAGATGTTCCTGTAAATTGTTGTTCAGTTTAAGTATTGATTCCACACTCAAGGCTCATCTCTTTTGAGAACAACTAGGATGTAAAGTCTGTGTATGAAAGCTGTCACAAGAGGGCACTAAAACATCTATTACCGAGTTTGTGTCTATTGTAATTTTGACATTTTAGCTCCTTGTCTAATGCAACCAACTTGCAGTATTAATGAGCCATGTTTCCTAATAAAACCTATTTCATATTTCAAAATAACAACTAACTAAATGACAGCAGAGAGACCCTTTAGATTTTGTTAGAGTAGGGAATGTGTCCACCAAATGTCCACACCAGAATAAGTTTATCTGGATGCCTTTAATTTGTTTGGAAATTGACCTTGTGTGATTTGTCCCCATAAGGAAAACTGCTTTCTCTCAACTGCAGAATTTATTTGAAATAAATATTTATACATATATATCATTATTAATTATGTAAGTTTTTAAGAAAGAGAAAGAGAGAGAGAGAGAGAGAGAGAGAGAGAGAGAGAGAGAGAGAGAATAACAATGGGTTGAACTTATAAGGAGGCTGCAGTAACTCAGATATAGCACAGTATGCTTGTGATCCAGACACAATCCTCATAACACTGGGTGCAAGGCCGGAGAGATGACCTTGGTTGGGATGCCAGACATAGAAAATCAGTGTTGTAGAAATCTTGTAGAATTTGCTTTACTTTTGCACTCTCCTTGCATACAGTTTATGATTAGGATTCCATTCGCCCTTTCTCACTCAAAGCTAATGTATATTTCCATGTTGCCTTATTTGAAAAAGAGGCAGACTGGATGAGAGAAGCCAGTATGATCACCCTGACACCCACACTCTCATTACAGACCAAGCCCTGTTCAGTGAATGCACAGGATCTGCTGTGAAACTAGTAACCTTAGACAGCTGTTGTGTGAGGTTCGATTGAGAATATGGACAGGCCCAGAAATAGATCATTGATCTCTGGCTTTTTTTGAAGCAGCGTTCATAACAGTCAGACAACAAAGACCTCAGTTCTGTTGCTTGTTTTAAGCATTGCTATAATGAGTTTTACCTTCAGCCTACAGGGAGATAAGATTTGTGGAGCAGAAAGCCAATTAGCAGTCTGTCTACTGCCAGCATTTATCACTGTGGTCCTTGTTCAGCAAGCAATAAAATGGGAATAGTACTGGTTTTGCTAGAAAGAGTTAGACTAAATATAAGTTTAAAAGACTGAAAGACTGTCCGTACAGCTCAGCTGGTCATAGACTTTATTTGAATTAATTGAATCTTACAATAAAGAAATATAATATTTACATATTTATAACCTTTTCACTCTAGTTATAATGCTGTATCTGCAGCAAGCAACACACATTTAACCAAATACGATAAAATATTATACAATAGTGTATAATCTGAAATGGATTTAATATTAAAAATGAATGCAAGGATCAGTCAACACTGCTTATACAGACACAGTCAGTTACAGATAAAAATAACACGCTCAGAATCCACTGCTAAGAGTGGATGCCAATACATAAATACATAAAGTGTGATTCTTTATGACATAATCAAATATATAAATATATGTCCTTATCAAATCAGAATGCTGGAAAAAGTACATTTAGGGACTTTTATTGTGACACGATTGTTGTATGCAGACTGATCTCTTGCTGTGCTCCTGCTGATCACACACAATAGTCTATGGAATTCACACACAATGGTGAACAACATCAAATGAGCAATAGTTCTGCAGTCAGAAACACCTTATTGGAAAAAAAAAAAAAAAAAAAAGAAGAAGAGATTGGCCAGAGAGAGAGAGAGAGAGAGAGATAGAGAGAGAGAGAGAGAGAGAGAGAGAGAGAGAGAGAGTACAGAATGGTTTGAACTTATAAGGAGGCTGCAGTAACTCAGATAACCACTCTTTACATCCAAAAGTGACCAGCAAGTAAATACAGCAAGTAATCTCTCTCTCTCTCTCTCTCTCTCTCTCTCTCTCTCTCTCTCTATCTCTCTCTCTCTCTCTCACACACACACACACACACACATCAGTACACATTACAGAAGTGTACTGTCTCTGCAAATCATGCCTTACACTATATTATCTCAATAATGCAGGGTTTAGACCTGTTTTAATCCTCTCAATCCTGAAACGTGTTACGTAAGAACAACAAATGTACTGAAGATAACCAACACAAAGATGACAGCTTTTCGCTTTCTGCATGCCCAGCTGTCCAGTGGAGGGGAAAAAATAGACTATATTAGGATTACATAATCAGAAACTTCATGAAAAAATATCAATAAAAATAAATCTAATATTTATATATGCAAAAGAATGTAACCAAGAAAGCTTTTCGGTAAACAGCAAAATTCTATTCATTCTTAATTGAAATGTCTAAGATGGGTTTGGTTTAGAAAACAAGAAATCGTAATCCATCAAGGCCACAACAGAGGCTATCAGACGTGTGGTGAGGTTATGAAATGGTCCTGACTCTTACATTTCTGTAAACTATGTGCACAGATTTATTAACAACATAACAATCACGGCAACATCCACTGGATCTTCATCTGAGTCAGCATTAATGTCCAAAAGAGTCTGTTGAAACTAGTTTACTCCCCCTTGATATATATATATATATACTTATATAGTTATGTACTTAGTAGTTTAGTAGTAGCAACTTAGTAGTTTTTACTGAAAAATGATGACTAAGCATATTATATTGTGTATATAATCTATATATTATCTATTCTGTTTATGGGATTGCTTTCTTTCTAGTCATTCATATAAAAGGTTGTGAATGTGTTACACAGAATTGTAAATTAAAATTGTCTGTGTTATTAAAATGAATAAGCTTTTTCAATTTAGTTACATACTAATAGTAATAAACAGTAATAAAGTTACACACATTAGTGAGACTCCTTATGTGAAACTCTGTAGGAGCTGTCACAGGATACACACATTTTTGTGTAAATCTATGAATTTTTTTTGTATCCAGACTGATGTATGAAGGACACTGTGTGTAATCTTGAAGATTTGCTCCCGATTATATAAATTTCTACTTGATGTAATAGATCAGGTAATAGTTAGAAAGTCACCAAGACACTAATGTTTATAGTATTCCAAATAGTTATCTCAAGAGTATGTAATGTTTTTTTCTGTATTTCATTCAGTGCATGTGTTTCAGTGCTAAAGAAATATCTGGATCCTAATTTATTTGAGCACTCTAATCTCTCCAGTTTCTGTCCAGCAGCTCTCTTCATGTCAAAGACAACATAACAAGCATCTTTTCTTCAGTATGATTTCCAGAAAAGAAAAGAATCAGCACTGAACCTGTCATATTCCATGGGTTGAGGCTATGTTTTGGTTTTGTTACTGCTGAATATGTGTGTAGCATTTAATGTTATTGATCGTGATATTTTAATGGACTGGCTTAGACACTCCTTCTTTATTTTAGTTACTACTTTGGCAGACCATTAACACAATTTTCCGTACGGTGTGCTGAGGTTCTGTTCTGGGTGACTTGTTCTCTCTATATATACAGCAACTGTAACGACTTTATGTTCACAGAAATTCTGTTGGCTTTCACTATACTGATTACATGCAATCTTACAATCAGTTTGGCCTTTCAGTAGCACAGCTATATAAAGTTTAGCAATGTGTTAAAAGCTTATTTGGAAAGAAACTTCATTTCACACACTTGAACTACTGCCCAGTAACATAATAGCTACAGTGACCAAAAAAGTGAGTGTGTAAATGCAATTGTGCTGTTGATAAATACATTTATTTATCTTCATTTGTCACACTATCATTGTCAGGATCATGATGGATCCAAAGATGGGATATCCTGGAATAACTCGGCAAAAGGAGGGAGAATTCAGTTCAAATTGGTTCACCACATATACACATTCACAGACTTTTTCACTCCTGGGTTAATTTGCTATAACTAATACACTTACATTTTTTGGAGACTTTTTTCACTGAACAGCATTTGTTATATTTGAAAGCACTGGAATTATTAACACAGTTTCTGGATTGGATGTTGCCCAATTGTTTGTTTAGTTGCAGCAACAGAGTGACATTTGAAGCTTGGTCTGATTGATATGACTGATCATCAATATTCATTCTATTATGAAGACTGAACAGCTATGAGTAGATATCTGTGTATTCCATAGAGTTGCATGTTGATGTCATGAACCGTATGGATTCAGTCATGGTTCAGTCATGAACCGTAATTGTTGCACTACAATTAAACACCTGAATCTGTTTTTACTGGAGAGGTTTTGAGTGTTTAATGATGCTGCCTACGTCTGTCATTTTTACTGGAGGATGCATAATGAATAGCAAAAAGGGAGACATCTTTCTCTCTCTGTGGCACTGAAAATGTGATAGCTTTGTGGCAGCAGGCTCTCATGGCTTCTCTGACGCATACAGCAGAGAACAGCACTATGTGCCAAGGACATGAGCAGCACAGCCTCAAGATTTAGATTTGCTTTGAGTCTCTTTTTAAATATTCTTTTACATGATCAAATGATAGAGCTATTATCTGGCACAATTATCTAATCATTAAGATGTGATATAAATGTGCCTGATTTTTAATAATACAATCATAATCAAATAAATAATAATAACAATATATTTTATCACTAACAATAATTGTTCCAAATGGAAATAATTTGTTAAAGAAATCTTTTATTATTTTCCATCTACCTCTCCAGAGGTCTGGTATTATAATAGCTGAAGCATCCTCTTCTCCTCCCTTGAGTACATCCTCCTCCCTCCTCTCACATTTCTCTCTGCTACCCCACCCCGCATTTGCCTCTTTTTCTCAGCACCTGATGTGTGTTAGCAACACCAGAAGACATGGAAGGAGAGCCAGAATTCACAAAGCCAATTTGGCATCATTATTCAGTCTTACTGTGATCTACACATTGGTTTTTCTGATGGCCATTTGGCCTCGGGTTGCTGCCAAGACACAGACTACATACATGACTCCACTTCAAATGTTCATCGCTTAAATTAACGTAGTATTACAGCGGTATATATTAGTGTTAGGGTATTTACATGTTACAAAACAGTATGATTCAAGACAGTATCAGAACAATTAATTTGCTTAAAGGAGTGACGTGTAGATTGTATTTAAAATTGTTTTAATTTTAAATCAGGCCTGTTGTTTGGTGAGAATTGAATCTTTATTCTTATCATATCATATCAGTTCCTCATGTCAGCAATGGCAGACACTTTGCATGGCCAGTATGATGTTCCTGTCTGTATGATCACCAGAAAGTGAATCCTCAACACTGCTAAAGACTTGTGGTCTAAAGCGATTAAGCACTCTATAAAGAGTCGTAACTAATCCCAGCCCATTTTGCCAAATAACACTGTCAGTATTTAAACAGTGAATGATGGCATGTTTCTATTTAATATACAGTAGCTTAACTCTAAATATAGACAACAGCTAGAAATGCCTGGCCCAGATAAGCTATAAATTCAGTCCTTTCCCCATGCTCCATTAGTTCAGTAATAAACACCCAACCTGTCAGGTTCCTGAATCCAGTTCCCATGAACCTTTACACATGGCATATGATGTCTCTATCAGGAACAAGAATGATGAGCACTTTCTAGAGAACCCAGACCCACATGAGATATGGGTATTATTAGTAGTTATATTTAAAAACCTGCATCCCAGCAAGCCAGTGTAGTGCTGCTCAAACTGCAGTTTGTGCAGTGATGAGACTGTGTGTTGCCCATCAACAGCGATAAAGCATGCTCAAGGTCATCAGTGTGGTCATGAAGATTCCTCAATAATTTATAGCAGGTCCTCTTTGCTGCATTTCTCTACGATGTATGTGTAATATCATATGACATAGTGTTGCAGAAACACTGCTGTGAGATATAATCATACCAGACCTGAAACAACATTTTACTTTTTGAAGAGAAATGAAATTGTTATTTATAAGATATAACAGAACAAAGAGTTATGTGACAAAAGATGCTTAGAGCAGGCGTGTGTCGCTGTCGTTGTTTTAATAT
>JAOTRN010000031.1:4165874-4176034 GCA_028566695.1 Bagroides melapterus
AAAAGTTGCTGAAGTTGTTATCTATGGTCATGGCTTTCTTACCTATACAGAACTGGATCAGTACACCTGTCTGGTTGACTGAGTAGGTGCAAAAATCTAGATGTTTGGGGGAGATGTTCGTGGTGTGCTTGCGGGTAACTCCCTCAGTAGTCTCAGTGGCTAGCATTGGCAGAGCTAATCACCAACAGCAAGTCCTGCACATTTCAATTTTTTTCAGTGTGCAATAGGCCACAGAATTACCCGAGCTGATGTTCTTCTCCTTCCTGACATAGACATCCTGCAGAAGTTTCTGGATCTTGGGGGTCACTGTAGATCTACCCAGCAAAACAATATCATCAATCTTGTTTTTGGCATCTCTCAAGGCTTCAACTAAGTAATAGGGTGCCTCTAAAAAAGTTCAGTTCTTCCAAGCAGTGATGCAGGTATAAAAATCGAGTCAATCTCTTTGTTCACTAGCAGGCTATTACTGTTCTCGTGCTTTCTCTTCCTCCACAAAATACTTGACCATGTGGTGCTCGGAGTCTTCTCTACCCAGATAAGGATCAGGATGCGGTTCTCCAATCTTCAGCCTTTAATGAACCCATAAGCAACAGCAGCTGCTGTAGGCTTATTAATGATTCAAGACAGTAATCACTCCATTGCTGTGTTTTGTTATGACATTTATATGTATCCTAGTGACAGGCTTTCATTTTACATTTTGCTTTAAGTGGTGAAAAATGTGAAAAATTTAATTGTTTCATCGTACGACATAATGTCATTTATGTGAATAAGAAGAATATTCATTTAAAATCATGTCTCCTTTTACAAATGATCAGCAAACAGTTAAAGAGTAATAAAAAAACAAAGACCAGAAATGACAGATTCAGATTTGGAACAGAACAAACATTTAATGATAAACACGACAGGGAATGTTATTTAATAAAAGAGAATCATGTTAACACATAAGAACTGGTAGATAAATATGCAGGTCTACTCAATCACAGTGATATTTGTTTAAGATCTTTTTTTTTAATATATTAATTTGTGCGTGTGTGTGTGTATGTGTGTGTGTGTGTGTGTGTGTGTGTGTGCGTGCTGCAAAATGTTTGCTAGTAAAATTTCATAAACTTTACCTAAAAATAGTACAAATCAACATTAAAATGAGGAATTGCTATAGGCTGATTTCTGTATATAGCCTAAAACATTATGACTCTTCGACATTATGACTAATAGTAATTAATTATTACTATTATATATATAACAATAAATAAGAATGAGAAAATTAGGGGAAAAAATAAGCCGTTTGTCAAAGGCCACCAAATATTATTTAAAAAGTTGGAGAAAGCTGTATAAATGGCATGCAGGTTATGTATTGTTCTGATACCCCACTGTGTGTATAACGAGTATACAGTATCTGAGCACTCTAGCCCTTGGGAGTAATATACATACCACAGCATACATAGCAAAAACAAAGTAGGCCTGAAATCATTCTGGAGATCTCTTATGCAATGTTTTTAAAAAATATTATTCAGGAAAAAATAACTGTAAATTGTTTGCATATTAAAAGGATAAACTAGATGAAGTGCTAGAGAAGCAATTATTTGGAAATTTAAAAAAAAATCTTATACCTAAAGATGACATTGTAATTATTACATCCACAAAATGCATTATATCAGGTAGATCATTCGTAATTATGGATATGGATTTTTATTATTATTATTTTTTTGGTTTTCAGTTAGCATAAATGATTAGTTATGTAACACATATAATATAAGCACTGGAATGACAACAAAGTGAAACACAGGATAATTCCCCGAAACATGCTCCCAAAAACTTCACCATTACCCATACATGGCACAATTTAAAAGATATGGTCCTTTTATAATGAGATTTAAATATAATAAATTACTCTAATGAAGTGCTAGAAGAGCAGAATTATAGGTACAGATATAGATATGAGAATTGATTATTAAGTGTCTAAGACACAATAAGAACATTCACTTAAAATCAAGCTTTTCTTTTAGAAATGGACAGTAAATAGAAAATAAATCTCTTGGCTTGAATAATGCAGGTCTCTTCATCCCTGATGAAGGTCTTTGTGACTCATACAAATTAATATCTGCAAATGTAAACACATTATTATTATTATTATTGTTGTTGTTGTTGTTGTTGTTTTATTGTTGTACTATGGTGCTGTATATAGGTTTATATGATGAATTTAAAAATGTAAATTTATATCTACTGTATATTATATGTACCTATATGTACCATAGTAAATATAAATAATATATTAATAATAATATATTCAAATTTTAGGTTAAAAAAACTAATGTAGCAGAGCTGATATACATATGAAAAAGTCATTCTGATATGCGTTTATGCATAAATTATCTACAGAGCTAGAGATAGCAGGTCAGACAGGGGAGAGTTTCCACAGACTTTTTTTATTTACATCATTTTCATTATATTTACTGTGTCTCGTCTGATTATAGAACAGATACCACAGCTTGTCTAAAAAGTTATGAAAGACCTATTTATTTGTTCTCCCTGTAAACAAATCCAAACTGTTGTTTTTCAACCTTACTATTTAAAAGTGGTACCATGAATCACTATTACAATGTACTCCAAGTGAAGCACTATTACTTCTTCTTATTATTATTCTTCTTATTATTATTATTATTGTTGTTATTTATTTTACCAATAAACTAATTATTACTGGTTAAGAATTTTAAAGGTAACCGTTGTGAGGATTTACAGACAAGGAATTTTACGTATCTTGACGTTTACACATTTCAGTCATGGATCATTTAATATATCAGTATACTGTATATATATTTAAAAACGGTAGGGGGAGACAAATACATGTTTTATCACTGCTTTCCATGAAAAATTGAGGTAATGAATACGAAGTACTAAGAATGTTGTATTATTTGTGTTGTATGAGTGATATTAATGCTGTTACCTGTAGTAGTTTGGTTTAAAAGGTCCATTTTTATTAAGGCCCATATACTTGGCCTGTTCATCTGATAGTTCTGTAAGGTGAGCATCAAAGTTGGGCAGATGCAAACTAGCCACATACTCATCTGGAAAACACACAGTATGAAGACACACTTCATTATTTCATATTTGTTTCACCATTTAAATATTTTAATAAAGCTTGCCCAGTAATGCCGGCTTTACCCATCTTTTTGGGCAGCAGGTAAACATCCTGTCTGTAGCGGCCTTCTGGTGCATTGTACAGCTCTATTAGTGCAAGAGCCTAAAATACACAAATATTAAAAAAAAAAAGAATATTTAATTAATTGTTAATTATTACTAGCATTCATTAAAAAAATCTATACAAAACCTGTGTTGTGGCTGTGATGGAAAGCACAAATGAGGGCACAGTGGAGCAGCTCAAGTTCAGAAGGCGACCCTAAAAACAGAATATAATGAGCCGTTTCCATCATTTCATGACATTTCTGGTACATTACTGAAAGATAAAAGAGAAATGATGAAGCACTTCTGCCAGCAGGATGACTCTTTTCCCATCAGGCCAGATGACATGGTCCACCTGAGAGCGCACTCTTTCCCATGTCAACTCTGGGGTCCTGAGACTCGCCTAGAGATCATCAGTAACACACACACACACACACACACACACAAAGAAGTTCCACTCGTAACTATGAATGCAGTAAAATGAATGCAAATTAATTCTATGACTAACTAAATCTAACCCTAATCTAAACCCTAACCTAATGGAAATTAAATTTAACTCTGTAAACAAAAGAAAATATTTTGGCTCTTTTAGTCTTTCTCTAATTAGTTTTTCTAAAAGCAAAATCAGTTCTCATGATCCATCCAAATGTCTCCAGAAGCTCGAAAACCTTCAGATATTCCTATCCTTGTTGGGACATCTGCTTCACATAATAACATCCTCCAGCACATAAATACTCACACATTCAACAACTACTTTGTGCATGAAGCATTAAAGCTCAAAAACACACAAGTACATCATATTGTTGAAATAAAAGTCCTTTAATCTCACAAACACACACATGCTTAGCTCTTGGTATATATTCCACGCACACACTATGCACAATAGGATTAAATGGGGAAGAGCGTTGCTGCATATTGTTCTGAATAATTCAGGTAAAGACAACAGGAATGGGATGGATGTGTTCTTGGACCAGGTATAAGAAGTAAAAAAATGACATACGAAAGCGTGTAGGTGCAAAATGTAATATAACTCACCACATCAATCTCTGTGTTAGAGTGGCCCATATTACACACAATGCAGCCATTCTTCATACGATCCAGCTGCTCTCGGGTTACCACATTTTTATTCCCTGCAGAAACATATACGTCATGAAACTAACCGAGGAAACAATATTGTACATCCTTTAAGTGCAGATAAAAGCAGCAGTGGACTGTGATCATAACTTTTCTGGAATACCCGGAGAACATAATAGCGATATAACCTCAAACTAAATTAAGGTGAGAGTTGACGACTACAGGCCATAGGAGACAATCTGGTGAATTTTCACAGTAACTGCATAACCGCATGTTAGAATGTTACAGCAGCATGTATATAGTCAACCAGTTTGTTTTCCAGTCATTTCATTCAAACACAAAATGAATTGCCCTCTATTGGCGCTTCCCATTGTTGCAGTACCCATTTTGACCACTAGTTCACAGCAGCACTTCATAGAGCTTTTAACAGAAAGGTGACCGCACCACAAGATCACCGGCTTATATCTGTCAAATAGCAACATTTTCATAATCATCACACAACAGAGATCATTAGAATTACAGCAGAATTTAAAATGTAAAGAGATGTATAGAGAATGAGGTCATTATGAAGATTAAGATTTGCTAAACAGCTGATACAGGGAAGATCTGCCATTGGATGCACACACACTCTCTGTTACGATTATAAAGTGCTTCCTTTTTCACATAGCCTATACATTTGATGCAAACACTGTAAAAGTAGAAATGGCAGTCACCCTCTCTTCACCTTTCACAGCTCATGACCATGAATGCAATCACGAGTTTTCCCTAGACAGTTCAAACAAACACTAGAGTCAGCAAGCACTCCTAAAAGGCTGGAAACAACAACAGCGGGTGCTATGATTGAGCTCTGATTAAAGTTGCAAATCTCAAGAGACAACAGAACTGGATGGTGCAGGGGAACATGGAAAAACATGTAAGCTGTTAACTACCTGTGCATGTGATCACCATGTCCATTTGACGCACAACTTCATTCAGCTTGACGACCTTAAAGCCATCCATGCTATAAGGTAACATTATGTTAGATACATATTTGCCTATATGTATTATCTAGATACAAAAACAGCACATGATAAAATGATATATTTTGCAACAGACCAAATCATGTAGATGCTAATCATTTAAATTCATTTGATAGGTATTCTCTCAATCTTCAGCAGTCTAACATAAGCCTGCAGGTTTTGAAGAGAAGCAACACGTGATAACGTGATGCTGCCACCACCGTGCTTCACCATGGATTTGGTGTTCTTTGAATAATAAGCTGTCTTGTTTTTGCCCCAAACACATCTTGAAGGATTATATGCAAAAGGTCTATCTTGGACTCATTGTATATTGCGGCATGGTTTGTTTTATTGTTTGTTTTGTTTTGATCTGCTTTTTTTATGAGAACGGTTTTTCGTCTAGCCACCCTGCCATATAGCTCACACGTGGAGACTGAGAGATTGTTGCCAGATATTCCTACAGCTCCTTTAATGTTGCTGTAGGTCTCTTGACAGCTGCTATTACACTACTGCAGCTGCTAACAGAGTGATGAAACAAGGCTTTTTGTTCCTTGATCCAATTTTTATACCACAACCGACAGGCAATCTTTGCATTTACTTTATGTAGGTGACAAAACCAAGATAGAAATTCTAATTTTCCAAAATGTCAAAGGAAAAACACTGTGTGTATCTCACCAGGCCTGGAGAGCACAGATAGGGTCGATCTCCGTTACACACACAATGGCTCCCAGAGCTTTCAGAGCAGAGCAGCAACCTTTACCTACCTACATACAGAAAATATTGCATATTCAAACAAATACAACATACAGATTCAAGAAGGGAAGTGCTTTTGCAATGCTTCTTAAAATGAACTTGTGTTGACTCACCTCTCCATAACCACAAACCACCACCTGCTTCCCTCCAAACATCACATCTGTAGTTCTTTTAAGACTAAAAATAGAGAAAATACAGATAACGGTGCTGTGCTGTCAGAGCAGAGACACAACAACGTGACAGGAAGAAATGACGCAGAAATGTGCCTCACTTTTATTATACTTTATCTTAGACTGAACACTGTGTAGGAGGCAGCAGTAAAGGAGACATCAGACTGAATTCCTACAACACTGACCTGTGAGTACTTTGATAACACATGAACCTCCATTAGATAAACAACTTAAACATTACAAATGACCTAGTGGACTGTATAAAAAGTGGCACTTGGCCTCTGTGTTCATTAAACACTTTGAATTTGCATGTGACATTGGCCACTGCTGCATAAACCCTGAACAAATACATTTTGAGCTCAAATAAACCACTAACATTGTAGTACACATTTGTACATCACTCTGGATGAGATCGTCTGCCAAATGTTGTAAATGGAAGCTTGATGCACATCGGATATGTGTGTACTGTGGTTAATAATATAGTGCGGTGGCTCTCTAAATTTATACAAATATTATTGTACTTTAATTAAGAGGTCTTTTGGGATGAAAAACATGTCTGCATATAAATAATGTCAACTTGGACCTCATATGTTCCGTCAGTGGAAAGTTAATAAATAAAAAGCTCTGTGGTGCCATTAAATATCTAGATTATTCTACAGATCTGAGTAATGTACCTGATATTTGAATATTTCATAAAACATATCTGTAACGAGGTGGTTCCAAAGAGTTTAATCTACAGGTAAAGTAGTTACTGGCGACAAAAAATGTTGAGACTGCTATCCAAGGAATTGGTCTTAATTTGTGGGAATTTGGTCAACACTACAGATTAAGTGCCTCCCAAATAATGGTGAATGAAGCATTTAGCAAATCCAGCAAAGTAGCCTCCAAAAGCCTCACCCATCCAAGATGGACTCCCTGCAGCAGTAAAGGTTGTCAAACTTCTGCTTGGTGACAGAGTCATTGACGTTCATGGCAGGAACACACAGTTTTCCGGCTTTAGAGAGTTGGTAAAGTCTGAAAACATGATGAATATATTACCATTGTTTGTTACTGACAGACATGCAAAGGAGAATCATATTTCAGTTCAGATTTATTATTATTATAGGAAACGATATATATACACACACATATATATAAAATATATATTTGTAGTTCTTAAAATGTCCAAATTTACAATGTGAGGATTTTCCCAGGCTGCTACACAATATTTTATCAAGCAGACATTCACCTATGAACTCCAGTGACGCTCTCCTCCACAATTCCCTGAATCTTCTTAAACACACTGGGATACTTTTTATATACCCAGTGTGTGAGGTCACCACCATCATCCAAGATCTGTTAGCACAACAACCATTCATGCAATCAGTGAAATCATCAGTATTTATTCCAGGAAGCTGAAAAAAAACTTTTAGTATCACTGGGTGCTATAAGTGATATTATTAAGAAAAATAACTCCTACATCCTTGAAACCTTTACAGCTCAATATAAGGCATTCAGCACATTAAGAAATTTCCTGACTGGTCAAAGCAACAGAGCCGTGTACCATGTTTGCCTGCCAGCCTTCTGTGTTGACACAGCGATCAATGCACCACCAGAAATCATCCTCAGACTCTCCTTTCCAGGCAAATACAGCCACCCCTATTAAAGAAGGCACATATTTAAACAGCTTTATCTCAAACATATGAACTTGGCTACACAACAACCTTATTATAAAGCATCTATATGGTTTTTTAATCCAAATCTATGTAGGTCTGACCCACACAGCTCAGGCTATCACAAGCATGCCATGTGATAGATGCTTAAATAGATGTATAGGCATAGTAGACATAAAGGTTTTAGTGTAGTGGTGGTCAAATTCTGGTCACATATAGCCAAAGTACTGTAAAGTTTAATGCTTACTTTGCTCTACTGAGTGCAAATCATCTCTGCAGGGAAGTATAAAGTAGGTCTTACCCATTTCTGCCAAAGCAGCAGCCACCTCATTCTGAGTAGAGTAGATGTTACATGCAGCCCAGCGACACTGAGCACCTAGAGCCACCAACGTCTCAATCAGGACCTGAACAAATCACATGAAAGCTAATAAGGAAACATTCCGAAAATATTCATGCCTGTAAATTAGGGTCTAATGAAATAAACTGTTGAGGAGTGGCTAGAATTAGTGATGCCACTACTAACAAGCTCATTTTTTCACTTCAACTAACTTCAACTTGATCGTTGTTTTAGAGATAATTCATCGATGATAGCTGAAACTTTGAGTTAAAAACAGAAAATTTTGCACAATAAATTAGCTGCACAACTAAAGGAAAATTTCACAGTTGCTTGGAGTATAGCTACTTTAGTATAGCTAAAGAGTATAGCAGCTTAGCGACTTTAAAGCTGGCTTAAGACTGTGGAATTTTTCGTTTTTTTTTTAGGATTAGTAACATCTTAGGAAAATTCTATAACAAACCACGTGATAAAGTTCCCATTGTCAAATTATACACTGACGGCATAGCTGTGATTAAGGAAAATGACTACATCTTATATCATCAATCAGCTTGAGGTGGGCTTGAGGCTGAAAATAAAGCTTGAAGGAATAAGGACATTTTTCTGTCCTTAGCATGTTTTGTTTATGTTTCTTCATTGCCACTACTGATCAAGCTGTCCTGTGAGATTTGCGTACTTCTACACTGTCATTCCATTGGGGCTTTTAGGCAAGCATCGTATCAGCAGTCAGCCATCATTTTAATACAATTTTAATAAAGAATTTCTGACGCTTCTTGCCTTTGGTCGCAATGGCACTAAATCAGCTGCTGATGAGCAGGTCACATTAAACATCATAAGAACGCTTACTCTCAACCAAAGAATTCTTTTACAGTATGTTAATTGTTTCTCTGACAGGGAAATCATGTCAAAAATCACAATGTACAGCTTCCTCAACATTGCAAACAATCTTTTCATTTAACATTTTCAAATAAAGAAGTGGACTTAAGCTGAGAGTGGGCACTTTGTAGAAGCAGCGAAGCGGAACATACGGCTGTCTGTGCGGTGATGTGGGTGCAGCCAACCACTTTGGCCCCAGCTAAAGGCTTTTCTCCTTGAGCCCTCTTTCTCAATGAGATCAGAGCAGACATGTCTACGGAAAATGAGACAGGCCCGTGGGTTTTAGGATGAAAAGAGGATCAGACTGTAATAAATCAAATACTAAGTAATGCAAATAACAATAAAGGTTGGCTAAAATCTGATTTATACATTAAATAAAGCTTTGACTCCTTTGTCCAGAATGTAAACACAGAATGTAAACACTCCACTTGTCCACATGTAAACGTATTTCTTATTTAAACTTTCAAAAGAGGAATTCATGTTCTAAACACATGTATGGAGACAGGGAGCTTAAACAAATAAGTACAACTGAATACTGCTGCCATGAGCAGCTGTTAAACAGTCCAGGGAGGTCACTAGAGAGCACTATATGTCACTATAATTAGAAGTACGATACAAATTTCTCAGCTTTTTTAAAAAACAAACTCTATGTTCCTCACAGTTACTGAGGTATTAACACCTCAGCCTAGCACAGTGGAGAAACAGAAATATAACATACAGATATAACAACCAGTGTTTAATTTATGCTTTATAAACAATGACAATAATTTATCCTGACAATTTAATTATAAACAGATCAGTGTAACTACATATACAGATTCTCAAAATTTTACAGTTTGTGTGTTGCATATGCAGTGTACCATTTTAGTCTCACCTTGCTCTGCGATCTCGATCTCCCTTCGGCCAAACTCAGCCTGTTTTATGTTTTTGACACAGAAGTCGCTGCTACCTTTGGAGTTGAGCTGAGTCTTCTCACGAGGAGATGTTTCATCGTCTGAGCTGTCTGTGTACGAGGCAGCTACAGGATCAGTGCATAGGAACACAATGTGAGCAGTCATAGATTCAGATTTTTAGGCTAGAATCTATCTATCTATCTATCTATCTATCTATCTATCTATCTATCTAT
>JAOTRN010000031.1:4230377-4252985 GCA_028566695.1 Bagroides melapterus
ACCTGCATTTTGCCTTACATACGTGCTCTAAGTTCCTATTCTGATTCCAATTCATATTCCAATTCATATTCCAATTCATATTCATAATATAAAGCATGTTGTATAACAGAAAATAATTGAAACAATGTAAAAACAATATAAACTGCATTCAGTGTCAGTTACATGTATGTCCTCTTAAACCTTCATTCCACAGGATCTGATAATAACTGGAATCTTCACATTCTTGTGGCTGGTGGCTTCTTCTGCCTGGGGAAAAGGCCTGACTGATGTGAAATGGTCTATGAGTCCAACAGAAATCCTTTCCATAATCGGTGTCTGTAAGATTCAGCCAAACAAGTGCACAGCGGGTGCCATTCCACAATTCGGTCCCCTCAATTCTTCAGTGGTAAGACTGCTTTGAGAACTGAAGTTTGATTTTTTTCACTCTGTATTTATGGATACCACAAATATGAAGTAGAAATAATGTGTTTTATTATCTGTGTGTTGTCAAAACATTGTATATGGCTGTATGGCTGTTTTGCAAAATCAATCCACAATAGTGATATTTTAGACAGCTGGCATACAGTACCTATATATATATATATATTATTCAGGAAAACATTTAACTTTAACCATAAGCACATGGATTAGATTTATGAAGCTACTAGCAAATATAAATAATGTGGGCTTAACTGAAATGAAATGCTTTGATGCTTTAATACAAAGCATGTAGAAAAGCATACTGATTACTTTGCTTCAGTCCAATCATGACCTTGTGTGGTCTTATTTTGTTAGTACCTGGGTTGCCAGTGCGTTCTGTTGTGTAAATGTACACTGTCCTCTTTATTCCCTAGACACTATTTTTATTTTCAAATCCATTGAAAAAATTTGTTGAATCAACTAGTGCCATCGTACCACGTTCACTGATGAAGGAAAAATAAATAGAATAGAATAGAATAAAGTACAGCATATAATTCCATAGTTATTTCATCAAGGAGCTACAGTTGTTATAACTTATTTAGCATGAGAATGACAAAAAGGAAATGACATCCGACAGAGCTTTCTCAGAGCTTAATATTTTTTTGCCTGGTTTTGAAGAGATATCTGCCACATCTGAGAGATATGCAAATACCAGCTGTCCATCTCAGGTGTGTCTTGTACAGTATTGTTTGATTTATTCCCATTGAATTCTTACACTAGTGCTCAGTAAGACAGGTTTATGTAGGTGTCTGAGTTGTTTGATAAGGCAGAGTAAATTCTATAAGCCAGGTGAGATTGCTACACATATTCAGGATGAACAGACTTTGCATTTTTTTCTGTAATTCTGTAAATTTGATCTATTTACTAAGTACAAACAACAGGGTGATACCTAAATAAATAGGAAAAAATGTCTTTACAATAAGAACTATTTTTGCTTTCTTTCTAGATTGCTGGGTTTCTTAACCTCATCTTATGGGCCGGAAACTGCTGGTTCATTTTTAAGGAGACACACTTCCATGCACAGACTGCTCCTTCTGTCAGTTAACAAGGAGCAACAAGACAGCCTTGACAAGAAGAGGAAGAGAAATGGCTATGCAAACACAGTTATCTGTTGCAGTATGTGTTTCAGTTTTGGCTAGACTTACTGTTTGATATTTGCAGATAACAGGAAGTAGCGCTTTGGTTTTTTCGAATTGTTGTGTAATACACTTGTTTGAAAATAGTACACTGCCATTTTATCTGCTCAAAATTACTCAGACAATCTCAAGAAAACAATCAAAAGTAAATGAATAGGTATAGTCATGTATATGGCTTATAAATCTGATTTACACATGCAGCCAAGAGAAAGAAATACTTTATACACGCTCCATACTGAACACAGGTTAATAGCCAATTACAACAGAAGCTTCTACCTAGAGCTTCCTGTCATTAATGATTGCTTTTGTACTGTTCAGTACTTTAGTCCTTTTCTTTTCACAAAAATTTCAAATTTTTTAATAAAGAGTCACATACATATACATATATTTGTGGATTTAGAACACAAACATCCCAGGCAAGAAAATTTCCTAGTGACGTTACTAGAAGTGAATCACAAAAGTAGCTTTAGTTGTTTGTGAAAATTTGTTTTTTTAAATGTTGTTATTTGTAAATGGTTTAGAATGACTGAAAGGTTTCGTGTTCATGTATCTTTATTCAATTTTGCTACAATTGTTTTCTACCAATTTCCCAGTAATATGAAAGTGTTTTGTTCATTTGAAATGCATGCATGATATCCAAATGTGACTTGGAAAAATGTGTCGTTTTTATATTGTACTGTATTATATAGAAAACATATTTTGTTCTGTGTATGCACTGATGAAACTGTTCATAAAGTTATGTGGTTAAGAATCTGTTAAACCACCAAAGCAAAAAAAAATTATTCAAAGAGTTTTACTGTAAAACTGACAGTTAACATTACTGGATGATTGTAAGAACTAAATACCGCAAGCATATTATAATTAAAGGAAAATTCCACTGTGACGAACACATGTACTTTGACATATGATGTGCTCAGTGATTCAGGTGGTAATTTATTGGTTGTTTTATAATTGATATTCTTTTTTTCAAGTTGGTGCATGTGGGTTTAAAATGATTACCTCAAAGATTATTATTGACCACAAGAATTGTCCACTGAATGCTAAATGCTTTCATTAAAATGAAGGATTCATGTTGTTTTCTGTTATTTTTAGTTCCAAGTTTCTTTATCAAACAGGTATTTGTCCCTGTAGCATAGTTTTAAATATAGTAAACAGCTCATTAGCATCTAATTACCTTCCAGACCCATTTAAAATGGCCCCTACAAGACCACTACACAACTGTTAATCTTCAATCACACGTAATTATAGACCAATTTCCAATCTGCCCTTCCTTGGCAAAATTATAGAGAAAGCTTCTCAGTGTTTTTCTCCAAAATAAAGTTTATAACACATTTCAGTCAGGAATCTAGGTGACTTTCTAGGTGAAAGTATTCACTCCATTTGAACCTTTCCACATTTTGTAATGCTACAACTGGAAGTAAAATTAACTTAATTGGATATTTACCTATTATTTTGGTTTCATGCAATATGAATCCAACCTAACAGTCAAAAGTGCTAAATAATTATACAGTGAGACACCTTAATTAAACAATAAATAAATAAAAGAAGTAAACAGAAATTTGTGCAAAAGCAATCATACCACATGATCATCACTTCTATTACAGTAATATCATCTACAGCTGTATACATCTTTCAGGTGTTTCCGCACGTGTGGATCCTAATCCCTCTTATCTGATTATCATGCTTGAAGAAAAGTCAGCATATATAGAGGGCTCATGCATTTGTTCATCACTGATTTGTTTACGTGCAAAGTTTTAAGGTCGACTAATTCCTAGCTGTTTGTTAAGCCCTTAGCAAGTTGGCCAGTGTTCGAGTTTTCTCGTTTTTAAAGCCTTAAAACGCCCAAATTCCATGAACAGATCGAGCATATGTCCATTGAAATGTTTCAGGTATTTCCAAATTTAAACGAACAGAGTATAAAAATAATTGCGCTTAAGTTACGTAGTCAGTACACATAAAAACAATTATTCGCTTTCATATTATTCTACATGTAGATATGATCTGTGACCAGGAGATGGCACTGCTTTACCACTGTATATGTCATACACTCCCAAGGTCTGGTCTAGAAGTCCACGTGCTTCTGACAATGTAGCAATAAGTGGTTTTGTACACACACACACACACACACACACACACACACATACATATATATATATATATTATATATAAATATCATTTCATGAATATATCAGAATATAGTGCTTCAGAGGTGTATCCAGTCTTAGTTATAGGTTGCTTTGGATAAGAGAATGAGTGAGATGAGTAAATGTACAGGTCATCCACCTGCTAGTATGATTTGTTTAGTGATAAACCAGCGTTACTAGAAGAAACCCACACATACACACAAATAACATGTGACTCTCGGTGACTGTACCTATCCTGATTACCTAATAAAGCTATAATAAATATTGCCTGTAAGTGTCAGCATTGTTCTGCTGCTAATAAATGTGTAAATTATATCTTAAATAGGAATTGATACGATTGAACTTATTTATAGATATAGTTTCAATATGCAACAATGAGTAAATGTACTGGCTTAAACCATAAAAGCAAAGCTGACTCCAAAATGAATCTGTAACCATTTTATTAGATTTGCAAATAATTTTACCATCATAGTAATTATCTATAGCGTTCCCCTCCTCTCAGTCACAGTCTACAGTCTATCATAGACACTCGATACAGCAGAACCTCTCTAGCTCTAAAACAGGACCAGCATTATGCAGCATCTAATGGATATTGCACTCATAATATGCTTACTGAGACACAGGCCATGTTTCCACTGTGAAGCTTTTACTACTTTAGGTGATTTCCGGTAACCAGATATATTTGTCTCTTTGTTGTTTTTTTTACTTTCACAAAAACTAAAGACGAGCACTTTTTTTGAAATGATTGTGACATGGTCAGTGTATTTCTTATAGACTAAAAGTCTTTGTATATCCAACTGTAGACAACAGACAGACACAGACACTTTATATCAATAGTCTCTTAGTAGCCAGAGATTCAAAATTAAACAAGATAAAATACTTCACATACAGAGTTGTGAAATATTACATACATGTTACATACAGTATATGGTACTTAAAAAAAAGACAAAATGAACAGGACATATTCACACACAGGATTAAAGTGGCTAGTTAAGAAATATGTACACTGATACACAATTTAGTGTGCTTACATTATACATGATCCTAAAGAAAGGTATTAGAGGCGCATAATGTAAAGTCAAGGCAGATCTCTGGGTTTTTTTGTGTCACAAACGTCTTTACATATAACAGTGTATTCCTGAAAAAGAGCATATAACCTACTGCTTAGTGATACAGTGCTTTGTTGCCTCCATAGGTACAGTCTGTGATGGCTTAGTGAAGTTTCTGGTCTATTTACTAACTTCTTACTTTAAATATACAGACCTATTGAGACACATTGTAAACATCTCTTTAAGTTTTAATCTGACAGAAACATAAATTACAACAGATAACATTATAAAATCCTCAACATCTTAACTTTTGTCACAAGTGGAATCCAGACAACAGTATAAAGAACACTATATAAAGAAGAAGGAGGCCCAATATGCTCACTGTGATCTACTTTCCCACCAAGTTATTTTCAGCTTTATCCCACGTGATTGACCTAAACAGTCTCTTCAGTACCATCTGCATATCAGAGCCAGCTGTATTAAATTGATACACCTAATACGTGCCATTATTAGAGCCAGCAGTATTAAACTACAGGAGTGACTCGGGCACTTCTAATAGAAGTACAAGGAAATCAGACGAAATGACTTGCTGGTTAAGAAAACATGGTCTTCAAGGTAAACGTTTTGAACGAACACAGAAGCAACACACAAAAGCACAGATGTTCCGCCCATTAAATGCTCAATGATAAACAGATTAATAGAATACTGCTGCCATCTAACAATATCCAAAGACTGATACTAAAGGAATACAAATGACACTGGGCTAAAAAGCCATTAGATCTTGTTTGGGTGTTGTGTCTCTTGCCAATGTGAAGCATGCTTGAAAGCAACAGAGACATTGGCCTTTTCCCATAGAGATCACGATGGTGAGGACGTCACAGGATTTTGGCTTCAGCTGAGGAGGCGTTTAATAGGCCTGAACTGCCCACTGCCTGCCGCTGTCCATCATAGCTGCTCTCATTTTCCCATTCTTTTTTCCTGAGATGATGCTGTGCGAACCAGATGGGCTCTCCCCTCTTTCAGAAAACAAAATCGTAGAGGTTTTAGTCCCTTATTACACAGATTGTAACTGGAATGCTCTAAAATACTTCCATTGTTATTGTCCTCCCTGTTGTTTTACCATTGAGAATTAGCATAGGTTGATTTAACCCGCCTTTGACTTCACCCAAACGGGGTTGGAAAAAAAAATGATATGACTGTCCAACCACCGTCTTATTTCACTCATGGCAAGTGTGTAGCCAGAGAGTTGAAACTATTATGGTGTAGGGATAGAGTTACAGGGTATGACAGCTGAATGCTACATAGAATGCATGTTATGTGGCAATACAAGTGGAACCACCACTGTAAGATGTTCATTGTGTGCTATATCTGAGAAACCCTTCTACTGCGTTTATCACGTTCATTAAAGCGTACGTGACACTGGGTAGTGACATGCATAATAAATACGTCAGAATAAACTCTCTCCTTTTTCTCAAAAAGCTTCTTACAAGCATCTTTTGAGGGTTTCAGGTGTAGTTAAAGATGAGACCAATCGTTTGGAAAACATTTTGACAATAGGTGACTCAGCAATGACTAAAGCTGGCAAAATATGCAAAAAAACCCTGAACTTGAGAAGGTTTGAGAATCAGAGAAAAACAGTTTTGGTGTTTGCATTATAGACTGTCCTGGTATACTAGAGAAAAGCCAGAGAGATACCTTATTCTATTTTAGGAGGTTATTAGCATTCAGGAAATCTCTCTCTCTCTCTCTCTCTCTCTCTCTCTCTCTCTCTCTGTCTCTCTCTGGTTGTCATGACAGACAGCCTCATGCAAATGGCATTGTGCAAATAATAGGCCATATTTCCTGACAGAGAATGGCAGTCATAATGCGATTACGAGTCATTGTTTAAGGTATACATTTACTGTGCACACAACACGCTGATTTAATTTACTCTAAAACTGGGGATTACAAGAAATGCTATTTGTGCATCCGGTATCAATTTTCAGTGATCCTTGGGGATCATGGCAGCTGGCATATCAGTTCTAATTTTTGGTGCTACAACTACCCAAACTTTCTATAACCAAACTCGAACAGGATGCTAGAAGACGACATCTATCTAACAGAAGTTTTAGCATTTTGTCCTAAAATCCAGCATGTATTTGTTCTAAAATTCAACTTAGGCTGTTGTCATGTGGGATTATTGCAAGTGTCTTTAGAATTACAATGCAGTGAAGATTAACTTTGGCTTAATGTCACCTATTCACGTTACATCTTATTCCATATAAACAAGAACCAATGGAAATGTCATCATAATGCAGCAATTGGACTTTCTCCAATTTGACTTTTTCTATTAAAACATGTTTCTTCTGCGTTTTGACATACTGATGAGCTCAGAGGTGCTGATTTCATACAAGTACATTCAAACCTTTGCTACGTCCTTTCAAATGCACTTGACAGTGTTCAGCATTCACCGTAATGGTGGTTAATGGCATGCCACTCCTCTAGCAATGACTCATGACTGATATCTATATATAAAGTGATGATGCTGGCAAGTTAGCATTTGGGGAAGGGAGGAATAAATATTGTAAGTACTAATAGCTACAGGACACAAAGCTATAATCTTTCTACTCTCAGCAATCTAAGAATCATAATATATGGTTTATATGGTTTATATATTACTAAATTATAAGGCTTGCCAGGAGAAATTAATTTTGCCACGTTCCCTATCAGCTTCTCTACTTCTCAGTGACACATTGCTAAAAGTCCACTAACTGTATATGGCGAGACCATTTCACAGTATATACTTAAGTGCTACAGATTAAAATGCTGGAAAGGCTTCTCTAAGTTGTCCTTGTCAAATTCACAAAAGAAAGCTATATAACACTGTGTCTTTAATTAGCCACATGCTGAAGGGTGCAAACTGCATTTCTGTTGCTCTTTTTCCAAATATGTCTCAACAACTCATTGCCTCTGAACAAACCTCACACAATTTGCATCCATCACAAGAAGGCTGCCCAGTTTCAATTCTGGACAGGATCCATTCAGACCACAATGGGTGTGTCAGAGAAGACTGAGCTAATAGAGTCTGCCACTGATTTCTTTCTCTTTCCTTTCCCATGCTTAGACTCATCCTCAAGCTCCTCTTCCCCATTGCGATTCACTTTCCCATTCTGGCCCTGCAGGTCTTTGGGATCTATGAAGGCAACATGTCTGTTGGGCTCTGCTTTGGTTGCCAGATCCTCGTGAGTTGGGGTGACGCTGAGCATGGATGAATGAATACTGTCCTCATGATTGTTTTTGGACTTCCCTTGTCCTGGACAGCAAAAGCACCTGCAAGGGGTCAGGTACAGGTAGATGAGCACCAGGACCACACTGGCTAAGCATCCCACCAGAGTTGTGTATGCCGTATTGAGGGTCTCGCTGTTTCCACTAAGAGTGAAGTTATGTACCTTCACCCACACATACAGGGTTTCATTAAGGTATTCACTTACAGCAAAACAGGTGTACTGACCAGAGTCTTCAAGTTTTACTGGACTGATCTCCAAGCTGCCATCTGGAAGAACTACAGCAGTCTGGTTGTTTCCAGGTGATACCACTATATTTCCAGGTAACATCCAAGTCTTGGACATGTCCCGATGCCGTGTGTCACACTTGAGAACCAGAGACTGCTCCAAAAAGGCTTCCTCCACTGATTCATTGTATGTACTGCAGTTCATATGGATGTTTAGCTCAAAAACATGCACAATTTTCTTATCAGGCCCTGGCATTATGCAGGTATAGTCATCTTTGAAATCCACAGCGGAGTTTAGTCGTCGCATATACCAGTGTGCCATCAAGCTGTACAGCTCACAGTCACACATAAGCGTATTATTGTGGAAGTATAGCCCATTCTTGAGCCAGGCTGGCAGGTCCTGCAGGTCTTGAATGGGGAGGACTTTGATCCGATTAGAAGACAAGTCCAATAAACTCAGCTTTTCCAGTCGCGTCTTGTCCTTAACCAGCTCCAGTGGGAAGCGGGACACCTGGTTCTGGCTCAGGTAGAGCTTCTGCAGTTTGCTTAGGCCTGTGAAGGCTGTGCGGTCAATTTGGGAGATATGATTGTTGTAGAGCAGAAGCACCTCTAGAGACTCTAGCTGTTCAAAAATGTACTCATCCAGTTGGCGGATGCTGTTGGAGGACAGGTCCAAGTAGCGCAAGTCCTTAACATGAATAAAAGCTTCAGTAGAGATAAAATGCAAGCCATTGTGGCTCAGTAAAAGATTGTGGAGTTTGGGGAGCTTGTATGTGGTCCATTCTGCACGAAGTCTGGTGATGTCATTATAGCTCAGATCAAGCACTGCTGTGTACTCGGGCAGGTCTGATGGAATCATAGTTAAGTTCATTTTGGAGCAGCTCACAATGTTACTGGCGCATATGCATGTTTTGTGGAAATTCACTATAGAGCCATCAGTCCCTGGTATGTGGATAAGAACCAGGGAAGTGCAGACAGCCCACTTAATGAACAGTTCCATGGAGGATGGCATAGCTTCCACTCTGTCAAGAGTCAGACCTAGCTTTATGATGATATAAGTTCTATTCGACTTCTTTACACACAATGAAGAGATTAACTGAGTGAGCTGAACAAGTCGCTGAGTATAAGCTGAAAACAGAAAAACAAACAAAACAGATCATGTATTTTTGAAATAAAAGTACGTTTTTTTACAGTGTGCATTTCAACATTTATGGCACTTCTGTGAAAAAGTGTTTTCTCTTACTCTTGCATACATACAGACAAGACTAGAGGTATTTAAACATCTGGCACATGAAGGAGATCAATTTACGTGCTCTAACGTTTAAAGCAGATTCATATTCTCAGTGAAACGTCCTGCAAACAACGATCAATAAAAACACTTCGGCAATGAAAGGTGAGATGTTATGGCCTGTAGTGCTCCTAGACAGCAGCGTTGCATTGCACCATTTCCCATATACACTGTCCCATCGTTCAACGTGCCTATGTAAAGCAATGTTAGAAAACAAAAACAAAACAAAACAAAAACCCGAATTGTGCATGTAATCCTACATTACCTCCAGAAGGTTTTGCCTCGGGTTACGATACATCAAGGTTTGCATGTAAATAATGCCCAGAGCTGCCGTTTGTTTATCCATTGCCCATCACAGTAACGTGCCATGCTTTTCCCCATTCAGCAACAAAAGCCAGATGGAGATACACCCTTTTCTGAGTCCCAGAGGACTCAAAAAAATTGCCCCGACAACCTTTCGAGCAGGATTTTTTTTTAATTTTTTTTTTTTTATCGCAGTTGTAATCGGCCAACGATAAATGCGCAAATAGTTACGACATTACGTAAAGAAAGGACGCGCTTAACACCGGTCTTCTTATAATCCGCGAGACATATTACAACTGATGTGAATAAATCCATTTCAGATGTCAATTGAGCCTAAGCGTCCGAAGATCCATGAGGATTGCAAATACAGTTTGACAGGAGGAGAAATGAGCTCTGCTCGACCCCTGATCAGACGCCACACTGACTATCTGATGAGCAGCATCTCTTCACGCGCACTGACTTGCCGGGGCGCATGAGCAGTCGCGCGCTTTCTCCCAGCCTTTCTCACACGCATACATACTCAGGTTGCGCCCCGGATTTCATTCACATAGCCTGCTGTACAAAACGTTTATCTTTTTGCTGGAAATTATGAAATCCTTTCCAGATCCTACCGATACGACACTAAATCCTAACAGGAACATATCGGTCACGTGCTTATTATTCTGTTTGGAGGTTTGTTACATATTTAATAATAAACCCTTGAATTGCACAATGAATGATTGTGCATTATCTATTCAAAAACGCCTCGTAACGAGAATCCATATTGATTTTTTCATTCAAAAAATCATGTAATTCTTAGAGCATGTGTGTCAAACTCATTTTAGGTAACGGACCACCGTACACTTCCATTACGTCACAACCAACACATCACCAGCTGTTCAAAAATGAGTCCATTTATCCGCTTAAAAATGCATAAACAGACAGCAAAGAGACTGCAAACATATTTTTCGCCCCCTCCTTTCTTTAACCATTTCCTAAGTGTAACAACCTTAAAATTAAATAGACATAAATGGGATAATACTATATTTATATACATGTATGTATGTATGTATGTGTGTGTGTGTGTGTGTGTGTATATATATATATATATATGTATACACACACTACAGAAATATGCACATAAGCAATTATATGCTCTTAAAAATTATTAGTATAGTTTGAAATTACAAACGAATTCCCAATTATTTTACAAGAGAAATAGGCTACTTACAGCTTCAGGTTTTTACATTACTAATGAAAAATTACATGCTAGCAAATTTGTTTTTCCAGTAGCAGAATTAATTTATGGATCTGTTTATGCCTGTGGAATACCAGGGCTCATAACACTCACTAACTCATTTTCGGTAATGCTTCCTCCTGTTTTACTGTGGTGAATCCAGAGCCTGTCCAAGGAACACCGGGATAGCAAGATAGGCTGTTGCAAGTTGACTCAATATTACAGCGAAGCAAAATTTTCAGCATTCATTTGTGGTTCACAAGACAACAAATAATTCTAAATTCAATTGCCACAATGTATGCTACATGTACCATTTAGTACACAGCCTGATCAAGCTGTCTTCATGGTAACATACTATAAAGAATCAGGGCACTCAAGCTTGAAAAAACAATATAGAACCAAAGGAAAAATGTCACTTTGCCCAAATACAGTGAGAGAGTATTGTAATAACTATGGTTTGCTGCCACATTAGCTTATCTGCTGATGCTCAACTGGAATGGGATTTGCCTCTTTTGTTTTAAGAATGATCTGTCTTCATTATTTAAAACTGTTAGGATGCTCTTGAAAATAAAGTAAACCATGAAAGCAGTTAACAAACCCCAGCTATTGGACTGGGTTTAAGAAAGGGAGTGCTCATTCCTTCACATTCGACAGGCCCAGCTGGGGAACAGAAAGTAGCTCCCACAGCTTGCTCACACTCACTCTCATGGGGGGTTGTAATTACACCCTGGGAGACAGCGTTATATTAGGCTAAATTCGGCCGTGGGCTTTGTCCAATGCAATCTGCCCTCATTTCTAAACATTTCAAATGTTTATCATCCGTAGCACTGGCACAAATGTCAGAATTGTAACAATAGCATTTATTTCTGTGAATTTCTAAAGGTTTTAAAATGCTCTTTAAGATAACCTGTAAACCAGAAATCTCTCCTGGGGATAGCTGATAGTGAAATGGCACACCAGTTATGTTTTAAGCACGAGGAAACTTTATGAAACCTTAAGCTGACAAAAAACCTCAGAAGACCAATAGTTACTTAGAGTTACTATTTCATTAGCATAGTTCAAACATTTATAATAGTTACTAAATAATGAAGTTCTGATTTCTGAAATAAAATACAGAGGCTTGTCTCATACTTCTACATGCTAATCCTTTTCTTGACTGTCAGATAGTTTTTCTAATCGACCTGGAGCTGTAAAGGAGTGTAAAGGTATTTGTATGAATACAGAACTCTCAGGTTGTTTCTAAGGTTTTTAAACACACACACACACAAACACACACACACACACACACACACACACACACACACAAAATTACTTAAAAAAATTAGCAGGCAAAATACCAGGCAAATAGTACCAGACTTAAATACAGATAATTATCTGGCCATTCTGAAGTAGGTTTTAATGCAAAGGTAGTTGTCATGGTTGCCATGGTCTACTGGTGGCGTTAAACAGTTATATAGAAAATAAAATAAATGTGACAAACCAAAATCAACTGCGTCTTAGAGTGCTTTATGAACACATCTGCATCAGCATTGTATTTTCCTTAAACTTTCCGTGTGCTTGAGATGGTTTGTTACTGCACTCGTGTTCAGTTAACTTGACCACGTAAATGCAAGGCATTTGCATTTTAAATGATTATTGAGCTGTTGGACTCCAGCTCCTGTTGTGAATGGGATATTGTTGCCTGGTAACTGTTGTGATCGTCCATATGCAGCGGTTATTGGATAGTTTTGTCTTTGATGGATGATGCAATGTCTGCATGGATTAAGATGATTCTGAAAAAAAAAAACAATGTCAATGGATGATTCTCTTTACTTTGGCACAAAGCCTCAGCTTTCTCCTTTAAAATGCCTTCCTCCTTTAATCTTAGCTTTCATTATTCTACATCTGCTATAAATACCCATATGCTTAATTGAGGCATCAAGCTGAAATAGATATATTTAGCATCCAGATTGGATTGCATCTTTGGAGAGGATGCTTATATGACTGGAGCCCTTGAAAACAGCTGTACCAAAGAGAAGATTACGGCAATCTGTAATTTGAACAAGGACATGAAGACATGATCTAGGGTTTTATGTTAGTTGAGATTCATCCTAAAGTAATCATCTTGCTAGTGTAGAATGACATGTAGAATGACTGTATAGAGTAAAATGGTGGAAATTACCCATTTAAATGTCCATTTACTGAAGGGAAATCATGTTTGAGATTAGTATGAACAGCATAATGATGCATAATATGGTTTATGGATCAACAGGAAAGCATCAAACACTAAAACATAGCAAAAAATAAAAGCAAAGCAGATTTAATTTAATTCAACTGTGTTTATGTAAGAAATACAATGCTGTATACGTTTTTTATATGGCATTTCCTTCCATGTAAACTCCATGTCATGGTGCATCTGTGTGTATGTGTTTGTTTTATGTGCACTGAGTGTGCTGAGACGGTTGTATTGCTGTTATTTGAGCCTATATCACTGCACCTGTCATGATGACAATGAGAATAATCCACCCAAATGGCTCTTAAAAGCATAAAACAAATACTGCTTATTCATAAAAGACTGCAAAACACAAAAGACTTGTGTGTGTATATGTATATATATATATATACGTATATATATATACGTATATATATATATACGTATATATATATACGTATTTATATATAAGAAAGTGATTCATGGAACCATAGCACAGCATGTGGTTTTCCTCTGGTGGCACTTCTCAGAATTCTCATTTGATTAGAGGCCACTATAACAGTCATAACCGACAGGTATGTATGTGTGTGTGTGTGTGTGTGTGTGTGTGTGTGTGTGTGTGTGTGTAAGGGGTGTTTTTTTAGAGGGAGATATGTGATTATCCGTCCCACAAGCAGGAGTCTAGTGTTTCAGATCCAGCTTTATGTACACTGGTACATGAAATCAATTCATTTGAAATCAATTAGAATTTTACATTTCAACTGCAGTGGCAGAATGGCATTGTGCTATTGAGTCTGTACTTCCTTCCTATACTTAAGGACTAATTTGGGGGCATTTATGCTTTGCTTGGGCATTATTGAAATCGAATAGTTCTCTCAGTTAATTACATTTCCAATAAAAACCCTACTTTTTTACTCTGCACACTTTAATTTAAATCTTAAATACTGGTTACAAACCTCAAAGGCCAATGACTAGACAGATTATATTAAGTACATGTATATGATATACTTACTGTATGTACGCCAATTGAATGGGCTCAGGAAGCTTTTATTTGCATTTTTTATGATTTAGTTTAAAGCATGCAGTCACTTTTATCAATGTCGAAAAATTTATATCAAGAATGTTAAAAATTCATCATGTGTAGTGATGAAAAATGTATCATTATTTTGTCTAACACTTGTGTACAGTTTAGCTGGATAGTTCTTCACACATTATTGATATTTTCACTTGAGTAAAATTTCTTGCCACCTCTACACAATAGACAGGTTGTTCACATTCTCTTCAACTGTGGCACAGCTAATCTAGTTAACCTTTTATATGGAGTCCTTTTAGGTGGAGCTTATGAGCTAGGCACATCAGCTTTCTTCAGTTCATTAGGAATCATCACAAACACAGGGATCATCATAGAAACCTTTTCGAAACTGTCCCCTTTTTTCCACCAATGGTTTAAGAGACAAGAAAAAGTGTCTCTTAGAAGCACTTAGCTACAGGAAACACCTAGAAAAGAAAGAAACCCAACTTTGTTAAACATAGCCAGGTAATGTTAGCATATTGTTTGCAATTATTGACTTATTGCCTTCCCATGAAAACAAGAAAAACAAAACAAAAAAAAAAACCCTCTCAAAAACAGAATGTGAAGCAAGTTTTATCAAATAAAGATGAAATGTTTTTAAGCCTGCATTGTTTTAAATGAAAATGTTGCTCATCTATTTACTTTAAGCTTTACGTTTTTTGTTTTTGCATTTCTGTTCTGTTTTAATTTCATTTTATATTTTAAATCATATTATTACTGATTATAAGATTAACATATCGACTCGTGAGCTTTGCTTTCACTTATGTCTCAAACTGTGAGATTTTGAATTATGAATCTTGTCAATGTTATTTGTGTTTGCGTAAAGAACTGCACAATGGTCAGTCCCTACTGTGGAACTTATCATGGCTCAAGCAATAATTCATTAGAAATTCTCAGAAATAGCTCTATTTTTATTTTATCATCCAATCACAATTCAAGCATAGTTAATGTGTTTTAGTTAAATCCACCAGCTGCATCTATACAAGTGAAATGGATGCAGCAAAAACTTCACTAACTGCATAGAAACCACCTGCTGATCCACCAAACAAATAGCCAAGCAGCTCAACAGGCATTCTCACTAATTACTAAATAAACAAAGTCACAGCAAACAAAATCTGTGCTAGCCTAAAACTGGGATACATTTTGGAGGCTTGAGGATAGCCAACGTTGATCAACGTCTGCTAGTTTATTGAATGTAAAATAACATACTGTAAATTAATAACTAATAGAATTGGGCTTAGAACATGTTCAGCCCTTTGTTTGTCCTTTACTACTCAAAGAGCTTAGCAACAGAAGTTGGCTATTCATGCTAGACATTGTAGTTCTTTGCACTAAGCCGTGTAAAGGCATGAAATGTCAGTGTCTCATTACTTTCATCATCACCACAAGTCTCTGAATCCATCCTGTCAGCTGAGTATTAGGTGCATTCTCTGTCATAAACAACAAGCCTATAGTCACACCACACATGTAGTAGCTGAAGCTTCTGTCCTCCATCTGCTAATTCCTTATAAGATTTTGTTTTCCAGCAATGTTCTTTCCGGCCGAACAGATCCATCTCAGTCCATTAGTGAGTGCAAATAGGAAACCAGCGACTGTGTCTGCACTACCAGCCAACCAGTCACCCACATCCTGCACAAATAGCTGAAATTGTGTCAAGGGGAACAGAGCATGGCACATGCTCTAATTCTCTGCCTGTGGTTGCAGATAAAAAGTGACATTAACTGCACTCTAGGAGTGAAAATATACAACCATATTTTGAGGAAAGAGACTTTTTTCTCTAGTTAGTACATAGACCAGGCTGAACAAATATATATATATGAAATGCTATCCTTCCCTAGATAGTCATCTAGTTATCTTCTTACCTATCAATTTGGAGAGGATGATCTTGACATTGTCTTTTGAAGTGCATATGGTAAGCAAGTGCTGTGTATTATTAGAGACAGTGCTCCATTTTGATCATCACGACAAGCCTTGTAGAGCACTAAAGTCATGAGATGTGATGAGACTTTCGGGGGTCTCTTGATTGCTCCCAGCTAGAATCTGTTAAAGGAACTCGTTAACAATTTGCATTTATATATTCTTGTTGTAATAGTAATCTGGAAATTAAATTACAGGAATGTGTTAGTGTTTGAATAAAGAACAGGCATTTAATAGACTAGTAGGTGAATGATTAAAATTTCTAACTGAACGGTCGTAATCCCAAATCCCAGAACCCAGTGCTGCTGCTGCTGCCTCTGAGCTCTTAAGCAAAGTCCTTAACTCTCAAGTGCTCAGTTTTACAGATAAGACAAATTCAAGTGCCTCTGAATAATCAGTTAACTTCTGGGGAAGCTCAGACTGAGTAGTTAAGATGTTGGACTATAGGAAGGTTGTGAGTTGACCAAGGCTCTTAACCCTCCACTGATTAGTTGTATAGATGAAATAAATGTATGTTGCTATGCATAAAAGCATCTGCCAAATACCGTAAATGCCAATGTAATTGATAGAGAAACTGTATAGATAAAAAAGATTCACTTTCTTGGATGACAGGAGAGGAACTCAGTGTGGTCTCCTGCTTTTGTAGCCCATCTGCCTCAAGGTCTGATATAATTGTGTGGTCTAAGACCCCTTGTTTTATTAATGACCCATCTACTCACGGTCTCGTTGCGGTACATAAACAATGTCCATTAAGTTTTTGACATCAACCAATATTGTTTTTTTTGTTATGCGGTAATAAGGTCTATACTAATATACCTTACCACTGGAATTTGACAGGGTGCTGCTATTCTCACTGTTTCTAGTGTTTCTGTACAAATACATAACCCTTAGCAAAAATTCAACTCTGAGTCCGCTGTGTGTTAGATATTTTGGTGGGTATACCCTGGCTGATCCCTAGACTACACACAGGTGCAGCTGTAGGATGGTCCATGTTCATCAGTGGAGGTAACTTGACCACTCTTTAATAAAATAATGATACTGAACAAGCTCTACAATTGGTCAATGGTGAATTAAAAGCTAAGAGAGGCGTAATTCCTTAAAATAGGATAATACTGGATATCCTGACTGAAGAGCGTGGAGGTATCTGCAAGATGCTTAACACCTCATGCTTTTCTTCGTTTCTTCATTCCTGAAAACTCTCACAACATCAGCAGTATCATTCAGCATATGAGAGAAGCTATATATTCAGCATATGAGAGAAGCTATAGTTACTCCACCACCAACGGATGACTCATGGTTCGTGTGGCTGTCTTCTCTTTGGGGGATTACTGGATTTTGCATTCCATTGTACCAGAGACTCAGACTTCTTCTCTGAGTGAACTTGAAACTTCTATAAGTTGTAAAGCGTTTTATTCGAATTATCATAGCATTATAATTATAGCTTAAACCTTTCTCCTCTGATCTGTCTTGCCAACAAAGCGATTCCACCTGCAGAACTCAATAACTCTGTTTCACCATGCTGTGAAAGCTCTATACACTGTTTTGCGTCAAAATACCCTCCAAATTCCCTCCAAATATATCCCTATTCTTTGTCATGAATATTAACCTGTTCCTACATGATTTTATGTGTTGTGCTGCTGCCATATGATTGGCTGATGGAATAACTGCAAGACCTAGTACATGTACAGGCATTCCTATTAAAGTGGTTAGTGTGTGTACAGCAAAATAATTTACATTATGAAGCATCAAAAACATCATTGTTGTGTTATTGTCTTCAGTGGCTGTGTGCATGAAGGTAATGTAATATGAGACCATCTTGTTTATAAAATGAAGTGCAATGTTTCCCTCTGTTGAACTAAAGAGGCTTAATGATAAAGAAGCAGCTGCTGGTCAGCAAAGATTTATTAGCATGGTGTGTGTAATGACCACATCACTAATGTCCTGTCACATAGCAGTCATCAGCAAATTGAAGCTCCAGTGACCTCTGTGTCACACACACACACACACACACACACACCCACGCACGCACACACACCCCTTGTCATCATATTAGCCTTTCTGACCTTTCTGTCTTCAGCCTTGTTGCTAGTCTACTCTCTGTTTTGCTATTTTACATGAATGCATGTGATTGACTGGGAAGCCACAATCTAGCATCTGTTTTGTTGTGGAATTGTCAGTCAACTGAAATATACTGCTTGTGAAACTTGCCCCAGTTGATGACCCCCTTCTATAGCATGTGCCACTAAGCTATGACATACATGCTAAGCTTATAAGGTTGTAATGTACAGTATAAAATACTTTTTTGTTTATAACTTAGATGCTGTGGTGGCTCTTCCATAGGGGTAGGTGGGGGCAGGGCACAATTATTTATATAAGCTATATACGTATACTGTAAGTGTTAATCTCCTGTAAAACCTCCTGTAAAAGTCCTGATTTAGTCCTGAATGTTATCCTTTCATATATAGCTCATGGTAGACATCCATAGCAGCAAGGTTTTTCTTGACACATGATTGATCTATGAATTTTTTAGTGGAAGAAGATGATTTGGCAGACATGTAATGATAGGGTTGCCAGATTGGGCTACCTTAGAACTATGCTTTGGGTGCAAAAATCTATTACTAGCAAATAATCAGAATTAAATGTAATATAGTTCAACAATAGAGAGTGTTTCTATGATATCTAGAACCAGAGCCATCAGAATCATCTCAAAAACTGGGAGGGGATTTATCCAGTGGACAATGTCCACACATCAAAAATATGTGTGAAATAGTTCTAATCTCATGAAAATATGAATTTCTCCATTGTCATTTTTTTTCATAGTTTTTGTGTGGCTTTTGAGATTTTCAGTTTTTTTTTTGCTGTAAGCAAAAATAACTTCTAAATCTACCCACAGCCAGTTGCTAGACTATGCTGGATGACTGTATGTTGTCTAGTCTCAACTGCCTCATACCTATTACTATAAATATCTAAAATATAGAATTGTCTGCGATTGGCTGGCAGATAGAGAGGATGCCCATCCGACCCCTTTCAGAAAATAGAGTCAATTATGTTTCTGTGAATAAGAGGCCATGGATGGGTGTGGAATTGTCTGGATTGAGTGACAAAGTGTTGATTTGAGCTAAATTAATCATCCTTCACTTATCTTCTTCAAAAAATACAAGCCAAGGCAGCTGATCTCTAGCCTGAAGTCTTCCATTTTTTCCAGAAATCTCAGATGTTTTCCTGGTAATATAATTCAAGCTAACACCTTCCTGCCTCTGCGTTTATGGCTCAGCAAAATAGATCATACTGTAAAGTTTCGCTCCTTCAGACCCACTGCTGACAATGATAGATTATTTGAGAGAGAAAATAGGTGAAAGCAAATATGACTGAGTGAGTGAAGAAATGTCTGAAAGAGGAATTGATTAGTAGAAATAATGGCCTTGTGGTAGGTCCAACGGAGGAAGAACATAAGAATCTCATACAATATTAAACGAAACCATGGCTCTTAGGCTTTCTTCTGGGAATGTAACAGTGGCCTACAGCATAAATGTTAGAAATGATGCTTAACTGAAACTTACAGACAATGCATTATTGAAAATCCTAAATGATAATCTGATTAATATTCTCACTACAGGTGAATTGTGCTAAAAGACAATGTACGCTGTAAAACTTGAAAGTGCAGTGGCCATATGCTCTGGTTAAATATTTCAGTTCTTGCAATGTCTCTGTTTTTTCCCTGATTTATGTCCATATTTTCTACCTGCTAATACATTATTACATTATTTATTTCTTTTTTTTTTGTTATTTTTGCATTTTATTCCCAATTTATTTGCAAATTTCCACCCTTCATCCAGCTCTACCCTATTACAGCTTCCAAGACACAAGACCTTTCATAATTTCCCAACAATGCTCATGTTATGTCATAAGACAGCATAACAAACTGTCTATAAACCTGTCCTCTTTCTCTTCATGAGCTCCCAGAGGCAATTTTGATCTCTTGGCTCCTGGGTATGGATGGTTGTACCATCACTAGGATTCAAACTTGTGATCTTCCAACAATAGACTGAACACTTTTCTGTTGTTCCACTTGATTCTTGCATTTTAATTATATTTCTTAATGATCATATTTAAAATCCATCTAAAAATCACCTTTCCTCATTATGTAGTCTATATGGAGATGTTCTGTTACCACCTTTTTTCTGAACCAAATACTAAAACGTGCACTCTACCCCTTTCAAATCCTACTGACTTGTTTTAAAGTCTAACATCATATCTATCATTTCCAAATATGTATTGGAATATTGAAGCCTCAGAGCTCTGAGGCCCAGTTTTGGTCCATTTTTGGCCCCTTGGCCAATTTTGCCCCATTTTCCATTTAACAGTCATTATTAATGTCCTCATTGCACAGAAATATGTAAATTTTTAATTTTTTCAATGCAGATTGCATGAACTTGCTTACAAATTTTTGCTGAAGACCCAGATTGGTAAGGATTGAATAATAACACAATTGATGACTGGTCATTGCATAATGGTTTATAATCCAATCAAAATTACAATCAGTGCGTGGTTGATATCTGAAGTTGAATTTATTCTATACTCCAAATTTTAATTGCAAAGTATTATCCAAATATGTCAGCCACAGAAGACGAGTAGACCAACTCACTGTCTCTCCAGGCATGCTGGCTAGGAGGGTGTGTTTGGAGTTTCCATAGCCAGAAGGGATTGGGTCAATTAGCATTTTGGAATAAAGAAATAAATCAATGAGAATGTGGGTTTTAATCTAATGTATGCACAGCGCCTGACATCCCACTCATGGAAAAAAAATCTAATGCAAAGCAGAAGTTCAAAGGTAAATGAACATGGTTTGTGGAAGAGTTTTTTTTTCCATTTTAACAACTTTTGGGTTTTTTTTTGCCTTGGAATAAAATTAAAGCTTGGCTTGGCCCATGGCACTTCATGTACTATATAACGCCTCTAATATTTTTAATGATTTTGAAAATTACGACAATGTGGTCAGACAGGCATGAACATTTTATTTTTGATTTTTTTAAGTTTCTGCTATTAGGCACTTACACAGTGAAACTCCTTATTCATTTCTTACCATTTTAATCAAGCACTAAAGTCCCAGTTGTTTTAAGAATGACTTATCATGGTAAATATCTTTCATCATACAGATTTTTAAAAAAATATTTTGATAATGATTTTGTTATATCACCCAGCCGACAAACTGGCATACTTGGAAAAATGTATTTAAAATGATAGTTGCCAGGAAATAAAACACAAAAAGAAACAATTCTGTAATGCAAAAAAAATAAAAAGAGACATAAATCTTGAATAAACTTGGGACGTGGCAGGAATCTGATTCATTACTCCTATCCTTTAAAATAATTTGTTGAAAGTGGCAAAAAAAACCTCCCAAAGCGATGTCACTGTATATTGTTCAAATAAAACTATGTTTTCCTCAAGAGTGCCAATAATTCTGAACACCAAATATTAACAACAAGGTGAAGACAATGACATGATCTGTCCCCGGTTCACACACACGTTGCTGTCATTATGCAACACACCATTATAGTTTAAACAGTATTCCTCAGTGTCCTTAAAAATCAATTTGCAGAAGAATCATCTCAGAGCTCAAGACAAGGGCACAGTCTGTTCCTAACCCACTAACAGAGCTTACATAATGAGGACACACACTGCATGTACTGAAAAGGTTTCAGCTGGGAGACTTCAGAGATTTTTTAGGTTGACCTTTTGCGAGTTTCACATTTTTGGATATAGTCTTCATACCTGAGCAGGAAGAGTAGGAGTATCAAGAATTTTTAGTGTTACTGATGAGTCAGCTGTTTGCTGCAAGAGGAGGAGAAGGAGTGCATTTTCCCCATTTCTGGAGAAATTAAACATGATGTTGTTTGGTATCATGGAAAGACGAGAATATCTGCAGTAATCCTGCACTCAGCCCTCAGACATTGCAGTGAGCTTTAAGGGATTTACTGGCATCCTCTGCTCTAGAATTTTTCTCCATTAATCTGAGATACCCTGCAGGAGTGCTTGGGCTTTCTGAGCAGGAAGTTTATTTTAATAAACACAGAGGCCTTTCATTTTTCCATCTGGCTCCTGTTTCACAGTTGCCGGTTGGAATGTGACAGAGTACCGGAGAAAAATACATTAAAAAAAAAAAAAAACTATGTCCAGCTGCATGCAAAATAAGTAATATGAAAATGAATGTGAAACCTGGATGTTACATATTACTCTTTAAAAAAAATTAGATGAACCTTTGTTGAAGCTATGTTTAAAGCATGCCATAAGAAATATATGTGAATAAGAATAAAAGAAACTATTTCACAACATAGCTATTATA
>JAOTRN010000031.1:4279436-4290821 GCA_028566695.1 Bagroides melapterus
ACGGGAAAAAGCGGTGCTGGTGCTGGTCCTGAAACTCCTTCCGTGCTAAATATCTGAAAGAAAAATGGAACATGTCAACACACTCATGTAGCAACACATTCATCATCTTATTGTTAGATTTAGATCACGTGAGCTGTTACTATAGAAACAATCTGTGCATTAAAACAAAATAATAGCTTTAATATAAACTTAAACTTCGAATTACAGCTGGTGTAGACGTCCAAGCTATCCTGTGCAAGAAATTTAATCAACATATTTGACCAGTCAGTTATGAGAATAAAACACTTTGGTGACAGTAAACTCAATCCTTATTGAATTTAACATCATTCATGATTTTTCCTTGTTATTCTAAAAATAGTGTAACAGTAAATTGTTTATTATTATTATTATTATTATTATTATTATTATATTTACTGGTAATTTGGTAACCTTTGCTAAATGGTCGATGCTTAGTGAGCCTCAGAAAAGATCACAAGCAGAATTTTTATCATTTAAACCACACGGCTTTTATGTAATTCAGTTCAATTCCATTTTTATTTATATCGCACTTTTAAAACTCTCTGAGACAATATGAGGAGGAAACCTTGAGAGGTCTCAAAAAGGGTGACGCAGGAGATTGTGATTATAATTAATGTCCTTTCTACAACTGTATATAGTCAAGTGGGTTTTAGCCAGTAGCTTCTGATTCATATATAAGTAACATTAATTTCTTCCTGCCAAAGCAATCAAATGTTCAATGATGGAGACCCGAGTCAAAGACTGTCTGTTTAATCATGGAGTGAATGAAATGCTCATGCATGACTTTAATATTCAATGAATTTAGATGTTTGAAATGTTTATTCCAAAAGAAACTAATACTGAAGCTATGATTTATAACCTGTAAACATTTTCTGCAATACATCAAGGCCATATGATGTCTTAGCACACAACTTGTTGATTATAATTATACTTATAGCGACCAAAATAGGAAAAGATCAAATTATGATATCCTTAGAAACTTAGTGCAGCTTAAATCTAACCACACAGGATTATAAATTCAAAAAAAGAGAAAAAAGTTATGGCTAGCATGAGTATGAAGAGGAAGGTCTGAACAGGAAGAGGGGGTAAGTACAAGCACAATGTTTGCAGACCGTCACTTATTATCCACCCACCTCCACCATACTGCTCAGATTTTTTGTGCTTTGATGTTTGGGCGGTGAGGAGGTAAGAGGGAGGCCCCTAGTGGTGAAGTTCAAACACTCTGACCTTTCACTTGAGACAAGGGATAAAGGTGTTCTGTGAGCTTTGTGAGTCATTTGCAGCGTGGTTGAAGCGGTTACGTGTAACTGGTTCGACAACATCTAGAAAGATCACGAGAGAACACTCATTCTCTCACAACACTGTCTTTTAGGTTTTTTTTTTTTTTTTTTTTACAATAGAATCTTTTTTATTCTATAAATATATTCAATAATAATATATATTCTATAATTATTCTTTATATTTTATATTCTGAGGCATTGGTGGCTCAAGGCTCTTGGTTGTTGATTGAAAGATCAGGGTTCAAGGCCCCAGCAACATCAAGCTGCCACTGCTGGGGCTCTGAGAAGGCCTTCAACCATCTCTGCTCCTGGAGATCTGCATCATGGCTGACCCTGTGCTCTGACCCCAACCTCCAAGGCATATTTCAGTGTGAAAAATATATGCGACAATAATAAATGCTTCTTCTTAACTGGGAATTGGGTTGATTGCACTATTGCACTTAATTAAATTTCAATCAAAATGTGATTAATCATATGCTTTCTGATTAATTGCTGGAAACACACATGCTACATGCTACACATTTGTAGATGATGATAATGATTATTACAATAATTTACTTTACAATTCCAAATTTATTTTCTAATATAATGAATTAAGATGAGAATAAAAAGCTCAAACATATAATGTAGAAATATATAAAGGTATAAACTTACGAAAAAAAATCTATCTTTATATGTACCACTGCCATGGCAAATATCTTCTGATGTGTACAGTTTATTTTCTTTAATTGTTCTTATTTTTTTTACTAGCTCACTGGTGTTATAGCACATTGAAAAATATTGCCTTTAAGTTCTAATGAAGTTTTCATTTGCATACAACCTTTTTATGCCTGTTAACAGCAATGAGAAAGCCATTTTAATATAAACAGGGCCATCATTTATAGAAATTTAATCCGATTCTACAGCGTGTACAAGCGGTCCAGACGCATGCAGCCTGGACTGAACTGCACAGGATTTATTTGCAAGTGCGGAGGAACTTGGTGTTTCCATGGTAACTTATCCGCTGCCACATTGCTCTGTAGGCTGGATGTAGTGAGCATTAGCAGCAGACCACTTCTTCATCCATTTATCACACATGATACACAATGGTGAACAGGCCAATGTTTGTATCAGGTTCTTTTAATTTTGTACAACATTTCTTAATACAGTGATCCATATATGAACCATGGTAATGTTTGTATTTGTTTAGGAAGAGGAAAAGTACTATTTTGACTACACATATCTTTTTTTTCTCTTGGATTTGCAGTAGCTGTGTCAAGTCATGCCACTAGTATAAACTGACATTCACACATTGAGGATTCTGTAGGTGACATTCATATGAAACACATCACACATATGCACACACACACATGCACAGATAGATAGACAGGTAGAGAGAGAGATAAAATGATTAAATATCAGATAGTTGCCTCCCAGCTCCAGAGCCCTGGTTTGATTCTCCAGAACACTGCCTCAGGAACATTTTATTCATTCATTCATTCATCTCCAATAACTGCTTTATCCTAATCAGGGTGGTGTGAATCCACCAGTCACGCATAGCAGACTTACTCTATCCACATATTGATATGTTTTTGGGAAGAGAGAGGAAACCAGACAACCAAGAAGAAACACATACTGTACAGTCATGGAACAAAAACATGTGAAACTCCACACAGGATTGAGGCTGGAACCCTAAAGCTAGATAAATATCAAGATGAATATTTCTGTGGAAGTATGTGGAAATGGTAAACAATGCAAATTAAGTGTGATCTGAATATTGTCATTTTAGAAAAATAAGAGCCTAGTTTTGCTTTGACTGCTTAGCACTTAGTCACTCAAATTATAAGTTAAGAAGTCAGTTTTAACTTGGACCTTGGTAAAAGTTTTAGTCAACTTTAGACTTTATTCTGCATAATATTTTCTATATGATTTGTATTTTGGTGCATAGAGTGTGTCATTCCAAACTTTATTTATTTATTCTATTTATTCATCTTTGGCTTCTGCACTTATGCATTGGTTTCTTCCAATTTCTCCCGATTCTTTCCACAAAAAAAGAAACAAACACAATATGTTTCTTAAAAAGTGTGAATGAACTTGTGAATATGTGAAGGTCTAGTGTCCACTCCAGGGAATTTCCCCAATTTACACCCAGTGTTCCTGTTAAACGTTAAAGAGTCATCATAACCCTGGAGAAGATAAAAAGCTTACTGAAAATGAATGAATGAATGAATGAATGAATGAAAATCTCTACAGCAGGGGGTGCAAATGCTCTAGTTGCTCCTCCTATTAAATCGTATGCCTATTATCATCACCAGACACACCGTTACAGCTCCCATGCTGCTGTTAGTGTGGTCCTATTCAAACTCGTTTCTTTCATAACAATAAATATCTCGACATTTCATCTGTATGCGAAATACGTAGAAGAAAATAGATGACGCCTGGCACATTCTCATTAAAAAGGCGCTTGTTCTCATAGTAACTACATTTCCCAGCATTCATGTGCACCAGCCCCCTCTCTCATGCAGAGCTGCATTTTTCCCCATTCACCACGGCTGAGGACCGAGCGCGCGCTCTCCAGCTTTTCACAAGGTTGCCACCAACTTTGAGGAATTTCATAGTTACTGCATTTTTTTTTCTTCGAGTTGTTTTTAAAGAATACATTTTAAGGATATTATCATCTTGTGCTTATACTACAGCCCTTTACCGACGAGCTTTAATTTGGTAATCAGTGATCACTTTTTAGTCAAAGAAACATCCAGCTTTCTTTATCCGTGCCGAACACATGCAGTTTGGTCGGAACGTTTGGTTTTGCATATAATTTTAACAGACTACTTTTTTTTTTGGAAGAGTTTGTTTTTTTTTTTTAAACGAATTCGTTTTTATTTCGCTGGATTGCAATTCGTTTCTTTCCCATGTGAGAATCGGTAGCGCCAACCAACGCCTTTGCTGTGTGAACCGTGAACCGTATGGTGTGAGCACAAACACCAGCAGACAAATACAGCTCGGTGCGCCATCAGGTTTTTTGGTCTAGCGTCGTTTCGGTTGTTTGTTGTTTAAAACAACAGACGGATTATAGGTGAAGATGGGTTGCACCCTAAGCGCCGAGGATAAAGCCGCGATAGAGAGGAGCAAAATAATCGATAGGAACCTGCGGGAAGACGGAGAGAAAGCGTCCAGAGAAGTCAAACTGCTGCTGCTGGGTAAGCGTGTGCGTTTGGGCACAGTGAACGCACCATTTATCCTCATTTCTTACATTTACACGCGTGTCAGTAAAGAATTGTTGTACGCAGAAAACATCTTTGGGGATCTGACTGTCAGTTAGAAAACCTAGTGTCTGCTGATTTTCTGATTAAAACGAGTTCATTTTAGATTTGCATGAGCGAGCTATTGGAAAAAAAGATGATCTTGAGGTTTTGGGTTTCAAAACACGTCCAGTCTTCGATTCAAACAACTAAGTCAATTTACCGAAGTATATAATACTCTGCATTTCTCGATGTTTCAACGAGAACGCAATCTAATGGACCTTTATTGTACAAAAACAACAAGAAAACATTAGATGCTTCTCTTGGTTCCCGGTTGATAGTAACTGTAGTATATTGTTTCCCATGGTGTTGATTACAATGTAAACGGAGCTCATGGATTATCAGGTAACTAGTGACTGAGACTCATTTGATGGTTATTTTAATGGGATTTAGAGAGCTGTGATAATGACTTTTTTAAAGTTCTTTTTTTATTTCTACTTTTATGTGCTTTTATTTACAATTTTCTCTACTGAACATGAAAAAGGATGCATTTACTTGTGGTGCATCTGCTACAGGATCCCATTCTCATCCCCAAGCACGAGAAGTCATATTTTGTGTCTTTACTCTTTCCAAACCAAAAAAAAAATCTATATTATCTGTCCCAGGTGCCCAAATTCAATATGACTTGCAAATACACTACTTCATTTGCCATGTTGTGATCAGAACACAAGTGGTAATGGTCATATATGTTTAAGTAAGTAAGAGAAAAGCGTTGCTAAAATGACACTCATGGTCATTGTCTGCAACAAAAGCAATAATGATTTAATATTTAATATTTTTAATCTACTTTTAAACAAGTTAATCCCAATTGAAGACTGACCCTGAGAATTAAAAATGAAACAGCTGCTTGCTTTGACAAGGGAAAACCCCCCCCCAAAAAACATGAATGAATGAACCATTGCCCTGTTTTTATGTCAGCCATATGTACTTGTTTGTATGTCCACAAATGAATAACGCACGGATAGACGTAGCCTGCTAAACCCCAAATTATAATAAAGGGCTATTTTATAGGTCACCCTTCATCACAGGCCATCATTTGAAAACCCACAAAAGTGCTCTTTGGGTTAGCTTGGCTAAGTGTAAAGCTTAGAAGAAGGAAGATGAAGCCTTTCTCTTAAAACAGGGCCAAAATTCCATGTGAACATCTAGAGTTCATATGAGATGCATGCATATGAGAAGGCCTGTGATGTGTTTCTTGACCGTTTCATCTGGAAACCTGCAGCATGACACTAAACACTGAGAGAAGTCTCTAAGGATTATTTCTCCTATGGAATTCATTCAGACTTAATGCCTCACCTTAAGATCATTTTGACTAATTTAGACCAAATCCAAGTGTTTGACAAATGAAACGCTGTTCAACTAATCCATCAGGCAAGTGCAATCTCCAGGGTCTTACGTTTTGGTTTTCCAGAAACTAAATTGGCCAAAACATTCTTGCATACGGTTCAACTAGTAATGTGCATGAAGATCTGAGACCATTGTGGCATTCTCTCTGTGCATTAGAGGTAAAATTTATTTGGGTGAATACTGTGTCTTCTTGTTACAATTACCTGTGAGGTGACTGCATCTCATAAGCAATTTCTGCTGTGCTTTATTTAGCTAAGTTTGGTTTCAGATTTCACATGCATTGCATTTATCTGAGTCTGAAATGGTTGTCCATCAATGGAAGCTAATAACTCCAGCAAAAATCATTCTTCTATCGACCAGAGCTTCTGCGCTGATGCGAGTAGTGTAGAAGTGTAGTGTAGTGTAGAGTTAGACAAGTACCATATCTTGTCCCCTTCTCTGTACTTTTGACAGTTTTCTGTTCTGATTAACAGATTATCATGTCTGGTCGCTAAAGAGTTAAGGGTCTGAGTCACTGATCAGAAGGTCAAGGGTTAAAACCCCAGTGCTGCCAAGCTGTCACTGTTGGGCCCTTGTGCGAGGCCCTTAACCCTCTCTGCTCCAGGGAGCTATATCATGGCTGACCCTGTGCTCTGACCCTAACTTCCTGCCAATCTGGGATATGTGAAGAAAAGAATTTCAGTGTGCTGTAATGCATATATGAGACAGGTTTCTTCTGTGTTGCTTTTCTTTTTAAGCAAGGTGCATTTTTCTTATGATTACAAGATTTCCACAAAGTTCAGATTTCTTTAGAACTGCTCTTTAAATTCCACAGCTCCAAATTCCCACCTGATCTAAAAACAGGACACTGTGGGCTTTTCTTTCCAGATCCTTGTGCTCTTGTCTAAACCGTGCAGCTTACTGGAGCATGGAAGAGCGCTTGGTTTACACTCTGAATGCATGAAGTGGGGTGAGCTATTCAGCAAGCCCAATTTTGCACAGGCTGTTTAGCCCAGTATGCAGTGCGTAAAATAAAAGCCTCCCCCAAAAGCACAAACATTTATCCTGGGAAATGGAGGTTTAGCTGGATGAAGATCAGTACTGTTGCGGTTGAAGTGAAGGCTTTGGATTTGGGAGGCATCCCAATAGCACAGTAATTCTTTATTTAGCTCTGGTGTGTTGTTTGAACACTGTTAACACTTGCTAATCTCTACCAGCAACAGCACAGAGCTCCAAATCAAAGCAGCACTGATGTTTGTGCAAACTAAATGGATCAAAACCTAATCTGCATCTGTTAACGCAACTTTAGGGGAATGTTTCTCTCTTTTGTGCACAACACAGCTCTCCTGACAGCAGCAGTTTTTGGTTTGCTGCTGCTCTGCAATCACCACCGGATTGGAGTTAATCCACTTTTCTAAGTTTGTTTTGCTTTGTTCAGCTACATCCAGCTTTTCCAAAAAAAAAAAAATATATATATATATACTAAAAAACAAATTAACAGCCTGAATTTGCATTTTTAAGACTTTATACCTACATGTATTTAATCTGAAATGTAAACCCATGTCCTTATCTTGACTACAATTTGTGGAGGTGTTGCACACACCAGTCACAAGGCAGTTTAAAAGCTTGTCATCTTCATCCTCAGCAATCATAACGCACATTTAGCTCACTCCTCCCACATAGCTTTTATTGCTATACGTGCATGCTTGAACAAAGTCTCGGCAACAATGAGAGTGAACACGGGCTAGAAAGTTTAGTCTTCTGTTATAATTCACATGTTTGCACATGTTCCACTGAACAATGCCAATTCTCCCACACTAAAACTACTTCCACACACACGGATGGGAGCATATCTGAGCATTTATGAAAGAAGTCTCAGTCTCAGCGTCAGCCCTTTGGAACAGCTGTTCCTTTTGTTTTGGCATTGAAAGAAGAAGAGCGTTGCAGTTTCTCAGTAACATGACAAGCTGGTAGTCAGAAACAAGACTTATATTATTAACTCCAAGGGCGAGAATAAAGACAGCATGCGCTGGTAAAGGAGAGACTGGTACGTCTATTTCTAAGCGATAACGGGGATTAACTGAGGTAAATGTTCATGTCATTTATCAGTAAACGGTAAATGTTGGCCAATTATTCTTGTATTAGTTTATTAAAATGTTTGGAATCTGCTGTTAAGGTATAAATATGAAAACCGTGCCCTGTTTCTTCCTTATACTTTGTGCAGTTGAAGCCGTGGTGGCTCAAGTGGTTAAAGCTCTGAGGTGAGGATCAAGCTGCCACTGTTGGGCCCTTGAGCAAGGCCTTTAACCCTCACAGCTCCAGGGGAGCTGTATCATGACTGACCCTGCATTTTATCCCCAACCTCCAAAGTTCTGATATGCGAAGGAAGAATTTCACTGTGCTGTAATTTATATGTGACAAAATAAAGGCTCCTTTACAGCCCTGCACGTTTTCTGCTCATCCACCAGACCGTTGCTCATTAGTAAAATTAGATATAAATTTTAACAATATGAATTTGCATCTGAATGTGTTTTTTGGTAATAAGTTGTTGAAGATGCATAAAAATATAACCCAAAGAACAAATGATGACAAATCTAGTGTGGCATACGTATTTCTCTAAAAAAAAATCTGGAGGTATTGGTCCTGCTTTACTCCAACCACGTCCTTCTTCATCGAGGTTTAGATCCTGTTGTTTTGGTGAAGTTTTTTCATTATCAGCCTGTTTTGTCTAAGGCATGTGGTACGTCTGCTATAATCACCTGCATTAAACAACAAGAAAAAGCACAGTCTCATAATACTGCTTTCCCACAGAAGACTGTGCAGATTTAACAACAGTAATGAGATTTCTGTCTACCGCTGTGGCTGATGGGACATTATTGCACTTTCAGGGATGCAGGCTTAACGCCGTGCTAGACTGCACCGAATAACGCAGCACCGTAATAAGCCTCAGTAAATCAAACAGCTGAAATCCTCAGCTGATCTTTATTATAGCAGGAGCCAGAACCACAATACAAATGCCACCACTGCTCAGCATGTAATTACAGGAGCTGTGCAGCTCTTCACACGCCCATGCAAACCGGTTTCAGATGTTTATAGAAATTGATGTGCAGTGACCACTGTGCTCATTTACAGTAAGGCAGCTGCGATGTCTTCCAGCTGTGCAGCCAGCAGGAACGATCTGTTTGTCACTTACAGACAGATAGATGAAAAGCTGAACTGATGTTTCTTTGCCTTGGAACCGAAATCTCTGTTGGGTTATGATTACGAGTCAAAGATCATCCTTTACATACCCTGACAGAAAAGAATTTGCTCCATTGAAACGCATCCATCGGTTTCACGTGATCGAAATGACATCGACGAGACATTAACGGCTGATTTCTGTTTCATCACGTATTTTTAATGCCTTGACTAAAATCAAACCAACAACTCTGATTTTTTTAAATTAACATTTCCACTGTGTTATTCTTCATAACTTTATTCACATTCTTCATTTTCTTTATTGATTCCATTTTAAGCGTTTCACAACTTCGTATATGTGACATACAATTTAAAAATGCTCAGCTGTAATACTGATCATAGTGCCAGCATCCTCGTGAGATTTCAGTGTAATCGAGTATGTTCATACTACGTGAACTGAGCATAATTCCATCTAGTAATTTGAAACATGTATAAATGAAGTTTAGTCAAATCAATGAAATCATGCTTTGGATGAGAAACATATATTTTTTTAATCTGACTGATCACGTATTCCTACCTGCTTTACACGTTCGGAACATCCGCAAGACATGAGTTCCTGTTATCATTTATGTTATAGCAAGTCAAATCAAGTCAAGAAGCTTATATTGTCATTTCAACCATATATAGCTTACGCAGTACAAAGTGAAATGAGACAATGTTTCTTCAGGGCCATGATGCTACACAAAAACAATAAACAAAAAAGACAGGGCTACATAAAACAAAAAACTTAGCTTAGGCTAAGTGAGTCCTAGCCACATAAAGTGCATCTGTGCAACGTGGTGCAAACAGAGCAGTACAGAAGACAAAAAGAAAAAAGTGCAGACAAGACAATACAGACATTACAAGACAAGACATCAGACAATACACAAAGGCAGCACTGACCAGTTGAAACATACTGTATATACACAGAACAAGTAAATACTAGCAGCAGTATAAATGAAGTGAGCAGCTACAAACACAAGTTCCTTCACCTGCCTCTGCACCATCACCCCCCACTCTCTTGCAGATTGAAAACGTCCTGGCTGTTACACTGTAGACTTCCTGCTGACATTGGACATTAATGCTAATTGAACCTTTTCTTAATGAAAAATCTACACCATATCAACTATTCTAGATTTTTCTTTGTGAAACGTAATGTTTCATCTCTCCAAATGAACTGTTAATGAAATTGTATTATTTATATGATTATTAGAACAAGACATTTAATGTAAGAAACTGGATCATCCTTTTTTTTCTCACCAGTGATTTGGCACTATTGTCACAGCTGCTGTTATTCTGAAAAACTAGATTTATTAATTCGCCAGCGCTGTTTGTTAAACGGTCTTAACATCACACTGCAGTCACATGGTAAAAGCATGGGCAGTACTCGGAGCTGTACTGGTCAGCGATAACAACATTAATTGATAGCTTCTGAAACTTTTCCTTCCTTCTTGTGTTAACGTGTCATCTTTGTCTGAGTGACAGTTTATCTGAATTAGATGTATTGACGTGTGCTGAACCACATAGAGTTTCTGTTTATTGCACAGGTAGTTCTTTTATTATTGCGCATAGAATTATTGAAATATATCATCGGCTAGATCAGCGGTTCAGCTCTGGACCCACTGTTCTCTTTACCCTGCACCACAGCTATGCTGTGTGTAATTAACTGGTGCAGAAGCAGGAAGAGAAAACATGAAGCTCTGCATGGTAGTGATCAGAGAGAATATCTCAAACCTTCTCTGTCATGATACAGCTCTATTGCCATGTGATTTGTTCTCCTCACATCTGGAATGGGGTTTCAGCTCCCTCGGTGTATGTACAGCCGCAGTGCTATACATCTCGATCCTGGGAAATGTCTACATAACACACACAGCTCCTCTTTTCTGGCGTGTGATGCCCCGATGTGGTTCTTTTCCATGACTTAGTTCAAAATTGTAGGCAAAATGCCTTGTGTTTTGGGTTAAACTTTAGGGCTGAATCTAATTTCACAATGAAGTAGTGATGGAAAACTTTTGCAGTGTAATAAACTAGTCATTGTGGTTTCAGTTCAGTAGAATTCAAATTTTCCTTGGTGTAGAAAACACATTGACGAGCTTATTTCCCCTTATTTCCAGCTGGTTTAAATATAACAAAAGACATTGCCTTTAGGGCTGAGCGGAAAGAAATCAGTTGAAGGCATTTTGATTTTAATAATAATAATAATAATAATAATAATAAAGGCCAATACAAAATATTTGTTCCATTTGTGTCATGAAATAACATAA
>JAOTRN010000031.1:4324237-4337530 GCA_028566695.1 Bagroides melapterus
CCTCCAACTAGAGCATTTACAGCTTATCTATCCATTAATTTATTTACAGGTATAGATGGTTAGAGTGAAACAGAGGTGCTATAACCTGCTAATAAGTAAAATTAGGGCTTGGAAGGTACATGGAACCCAGTGGGATTTGATGAGTGACTGCAAGTGACTGCAGATAGTGGTGACTGATCCAATTCTGGCTTCATATAACCATAAGTCTTTAAAATCAAAGAATAAACCAAGAATAATAGCTATTTATTTGGTATTTTTTATATTTAGCCACATTGAGCAAGCCTGATGTGACTCTGGGGACAGTGGCAAGGAAAAACTCCCTTAGATGGAAGAGGAAGAAACCTTGAGATGAACCAGACTCAAAAGGGAACCCATCCTCATTTGGGTGACACTGGATTAATTAAAGAAATAAACAGTCCGACAAGTTAGGAGATTGTTGTCCTTGATGGGATGTCCTTTTGAAAGGCCTAAAACTTCATGAAGCGTAATCCAACTGGAGCAGGTACTTCTCCAGATGCCCCAGGATCCTCGCAGGGGTGGCCTCCTCTCAATGGAGCGCTTCATGAAGTGTGACACAGCTGGAGTTGGAGTGAAGTAAGATAGTAACTGCAGGGGTCTGATGGTATGCATGGGAAGATCAACAAGGAGCATGTTGAAGTCCAGATCCAGAGATGACAACATGAACACGTAGAGATCCTCCTGATGTCAAGAAGGTGAACCGTACATGCATGATTCAGGGATGCAGTATGCATGCAGAATGATAGCCGGTTGTCCAGACCCACACCAAGTTTCATGCATTTAGATGCATATCTTTATATCCGTCATGTTTCCAGGAAACAAGCCTGGCCTGTAGGATTTAGTGTTAATCATTGATACAGGATTGCATTCCTTTTTTGTATCTCATCCTGAAAAGTCAAATGCATCACATGCAATGTAGAGCTGCACTAGTAATAGTACCATGTTGATAGTTTCATTTATGCTTTCATGTCCTGGTTCCTGTATATATTTGATCTTCTCCCTTTTAAGCCACTTTGGAAAAAAATCCAAACAGTGTTTTTTTTTTTGTCATTTCTTTTTTTGTGCATAGGCTAAAAACGAGGGATTAGACACCCAACAGGCGTGTACATAAAACCAGATCCAGTTTGGCAGAGTGCATCTGTTTTGGTCAGCTTGAAGATTTAATCATGACATACCACCCATGCCAGTAACAGCACATACCCAGTGAGTCAGGCTGTCTGTGCTCGATGACTAATTTCTGCATTCAGCTTTGTGCCAGGCTCCCCTCTTGTGCCTGCAGTGAGGGAAATGCTCACTGTCATGTCTTCTTGCATCACTGTTGTGTCTTTTTGTTGCTCTGGTACTCTCTCTGCACCATCGCTGAGAGCACTGTCTTCATATAACACTCTTATAGCAGTGTTCTTCAAAAGCCAGCAGTCCCATCCTTACCATCAACAACACACCAATTCAGGGCTATTAGTACGACCAGTTGCCTGGGAAACAGAGGAGTGACAGCATGTACTAGCATCTGATTGGTTGATGGTAGGCAGGGGTGGAGCTTTTGCCTTCTCCGCAATACTGGAATAGGGGAATTCTCACTCCTGTACGCCCCCACCAACATCACAGCCCCCTTTGTTGCACTAAAATCCCCTGCAGACTCCTGTCTCTATCTCTGTTTCTCTCTGCATCTATCCATCTCACACAGAGGAGTCCGCCGTGCCTGTTGGCCAAGTCTTCATCTTCCTCCATACCAACACAGGGAAAAATGTCTTCCAAGCTGCCAGCAGGTAAACAGAAACCCACATCCCCCTTCAGGAAGAGGGGAAGCCTGCAATACGCTGCCAGCACAGGTAAGAGCCTCTGTTTATGATCCCCCTTCAAAATGTCATGTTTTATAAGTAGTTCACAGGATATACAGCACATGAATGCACTTACTGTACATCTACAGATCATTATTGCCATTTGTGCCATCTTATGTGTTTTTGCTTCTTTTCTTTCTTTTTGGACAACTACAAATGCACCAGATCCTCTGTAGGTTTATCAAGATCTCTTGAATAGAGTGAAAGACGAGAGTGGAAGTGATCTGGATCATTATGCATGCATTTAAACTAAACCTGCTGAGAAAAATCACATCATGAATAAGCAATCAATCAAACATGATAGTTCATATAGTGTGTCGTAAATGATCTAAGAGAGCACACAAAATGCACCAGGCAGGTAGAAGTGTAATCATTTAATCCAGTACTTCCTGTTTTTATCCAGACGGTGTATGGTGGTGAAAAGACGTGGTTCTGATTACAAAACAAGGAGTCGTGCTAAACTTACTGCACTGACGTGCTTAAAATGAGTACCAAAAAAAAAACAAAGTCTGCCATGTGTGAGATGTCACAGCAGGGGACTATGATTCTGCCTAATGCATTTATAAGAGATATTTTCACTGTAGCCAATAAACATTACATAACTTTGAAGAAAAAAACAACTCTTTTAATTACTGACTCTTTAAAAAAAAAAAAAAAGACTGTAACATGGTTATATCCACAAACTGTCAGAAAAGAGCACTAAATAAGCATAAAGCTCAGCATCAGATTTCTCTGACATGTTCACGTACGTGAGTGAAATTTGATTGGCTCCAGCTGTGAATTTTGCGAACATGCTGCAAAGGTGCTAAAGAGGTGGCATAATTATCTAAGCAATAGAACCGTGGCTAAAACAGGTGGCTTGTGTTTTGCACTCCACAGGAGATTACATCTGCTGATCTAACAACTGAAACCTCTTAATTAATAATGACACTATTTTTTGCTTTACTGAGAATGAAAAAAAAAAAAAACGAGCAGGTGAATATGACTTTAATTCTCACAATACAGCCTGTGCTTGTGTCCGTGTGATTCTTACAGAGAGCAATTAAAACAAGCTAAACGGTGGCATCAAAGTTTTGTCCAAAATGTACTTCTCTAGAAATTGGTTTGAAAAGCACTCAGGCCTCACACAGCACCCACTCCACAATAACGAGGCAGTGTTTAGAGCGTGGGTGGATCCTCGCCATTGTCTGATCACAGCATGGCAAACCTGACAGTTTAATGGCCCCATTACCTTCTAAATACAAAAAAAAGCTAAGTAGAACACACACTACCACAAGGAAGAAACTGCATAAAATGGAGGTTTTAATTAGACTGGTGGAATAAATGGATCTTTCAGGTTGATCCATAAATGCAGAAGAATAAAGCAATTCGGTTAATGTTATTAATATCATTTTAGCAAAATTGTAAAGAAATATTAGCGACAGCGAGTGAAACGTTTAAGACCCTGCTGAATCGAAAGCACATACCACTTCTATCTTGATTCTCTTTTATGGTTCCTTAATTATTTATAGTCATTATCTGGTCAATTGTCAAGTGTTATTGGCTCAATGAGGGTAAATCTGTCTATCAAGCTATATCTTCCTGTCTGCCTTTATATTCACTGAGGACCTTTGGACTTGGACCCCTGAGGGAGTGACTGGGTAGGTCTTATCACTATTGGCTCTTCTGTGTTACTATAGTGCTGGAATTACTTTACAGTCTTTCACAACCTTCCACCAGCTTACAGACCACTTCTGCATTAAGTTCTCTCATCCAATCTACATACGCCATGTCTATCAATTCTAAAGAAACTTCTGGAGGGTCAAGACAAGGTAGGACGGGGAAAAAATGAACGTTAATTATTTCATTGTAGAATGTCTTCATATCTCTTCAAAGCTTAGCTCAGGTGCATTTATTATTATTATTAACAAACGTATTATTTTAATCAAACCTATTATGATGTGTGAATACATTGATCATAGTGGTTGTCTTTGTACTATACTTAGTGATCTCCACATGGTGGAGCTGAAAGCACAGCACTGAGTTGCCATATTAGCATTTCTCAGCTTTTCTCTAACCCATGACTCAGCGTGTGGATGGATCACCATAGACTCATTGTTGACCAGATATTACTTGGGTGGGGGAAAATATAGCACAGCAGTCATGATGAAAAATATTCAGTTAACAGCAGCACTATGGTCATAGCCTAACACGGTTGCAGGGCTAGAGACCATGAACACGCATTGGGGCATGGAAACGATGATGCATAGTTTCTAAACAGAAGCAGAGCTTAAAAACCCCCAAAACACATAAGTCTGTAAATAATTCTGATTAGAGGTGGCCCTGAGCTGATCTGTTCTGATCAACAGACAGGATAAAGACTAGATGTACAAAAACATACAGATAGAATAAAAAAAATAAAATTAAAAAAAAAGTGGACATACATTTTTAAAATGGCATTTCTTTTAATGTAAATAAATCATTACAGAACTTTATCCACCCTAAATGTGAAATTACACAATATAAAAAAGGAAATATAAAAATGAATGACCTAGTTGCATAAGTCCGCACACCCCTAAACTTATACTTTGTTGAAAAACTCAGTCTATCAGCATGACACATCTTGTCTTGACTGGACACCCTACAGATTTTTATTCAGGTTTGGGCTTTGGTGAGATCATACAAAAACATTGATCTTCTTTTGCTTAAGCTGTTCCTTTGCTGATTTGGATGTATGCTGTGAGTCATTATCATGCTGAAATGTGAAATTCCTTATCATATTTTGCTTACTAACAGACACCTGTATGTTTAGCATTAAAATCGACTTGCATTTGCAGCACTTCATGACTGCATCCACCTTAATAAAAGTCCCAGTTCTGAGTGAAGACAAGCAGCACTAAAGCTTGATGCTGCCACCATGATGGCCATGCTGTTCTTTTGGTGATCAGAAATTCAACACCTTTTGGAATTATGGTCTCATGAGACCATCACACATTTTGATTTAGTTCATCAGATATTCTGCAGCTCCTTTAATGTTTCTGTAGGCCTCTTGGCAGCCTAGCTGTTATGTTTTTGTCTTGACATTTTAAAATAAAAAAAGGGAAGTCGTCTTCTTTATTCTTGGTGATGACACTGTGGTCCACCATTTCCATTATTTGTTGACGATGGCCTTTGCAGTGCTTCATGATACAGCTCATGTTTTGGAAACCTCACAAATTTGAAATAAGTGAGATATTCATATCATGTCAGCTTTTTGTGGATCATGGCTTCAACAGCAGGATGAATCCAAGATGATGTAAAGAAAATCACAATCATTTAATTGATTACGGATGTATGATAATTAATTTAAATATGAGGTTGAATGTGAGAAACAGCAGCATCAACAATTTTAAACACTTATGCAACCAGGTTACATAACTGTTGTTTTTGTTTTTTTTTTATTTTCCTTAATGCTCTTTAAAGATTTGTGACATTTTTATAACCTGACACTGTATCACTGTTCACACTGTAACATTCTGAAGATCCCAGGTATAAGTGGTTAACTAGTGCAGATTAAACTGGTTGTTCTTTAAGGACAACCTGGCAATTTCATCACAATGATTTCACAGTCCATCTGTATCCCTGCCTGTTTCCTTTTAAGATATGCAGGATACAATGCCTATTGTTCCCTCAGACGTTCTTTTTTCAGGTGTAAAATTATTGTTAAAAAAGTACTAACACTGTATTTAATATTCTCATAGCAGTTAATCTTGAAACAAAAATACAAACACAAGGCTTGAACAAATTCTGTCTATAACCTTAATCCCTGTATAATTTACTCATTCATTCATTCGCTTTTTTGAAGAAGACTGTGTCTTTCTTGAAAACATTCTCAGTGGTTAAATAAACCAGTTACTGAGCAGCAGTTCTAATGAAATATACTTTATACACAAGTCTCTGTATGCCTTGTATTATATATGTCTAGTTATTGTAGTATCACTGAAGAAGAACTGCTCAGTATTGTGGAAAAGAAACATAGAAGCAGGTTTCCATGTCACCTTTCCTGGACCCTGTGCACTGCAGTAAAGCCATGCAAATACAGAGACGTGCCACACAGCACACTGTGTTCTCAGGATAGTCTCATATTTTCAGTGTCAATATTTTCTTTAAAGATAATAAAGTCATAGTCACACATCTTAGTACAGCGTAATGTATGAAACACTCCATATTCTATTTTTTATAGCATATATAAGAATTAGGCATCAATATACATATATCTTTTCCTCCAGGTCTTTCAGTCTGAAGTAGGGATGTGCAAATGAGAGTTGGGTTAGTGGTTGGCAGGAATCAGTCTGAAGCATTCAGAGGACACAGAACATGACAGAGCTCTTGGCTGAGACTGACAGAATAGTGACCAGGGGCTCAGCGTAAAGTTTTTCCAGGGAGTCCTTCATTTCTAGCCTCATAGAATTGGCCTTGGTCAGAGCAAATGACAATCCAAACAGTCAGAAGCTTGTGGTATAGTATGTAACTCTGTAACTAACTCCCAGGAATAATCCAGTTCAAGATGTCTATAGGTTTAACAAACCAAAAAAATATTTTGTATGAAGATACTGTGAATAATAAAAGCAAAAGAATGCAATAAAGACAGCTGCTAATAGTAAATAGCATGTTCTTTACACATTATATGTATAAGATGTAATTATTCAAACTAAGCTTAATATAACAGATATCAAGTTCTGTATAGCATATACTGTATTAAAACACACACACACACACACACAGCCTTTGAGTGCATGAAAAACCCAACCAGCAGAATCTTACATGCAATGCAGTCTTCACGCTGCATCACCGAGGTATACTAAAGGGGGGATTAAGTAGAGGCCCTGTTATCCACAGAAGCAGCAGGGATGCTGCAAAGTCTCCCCCACCCCTGGCCCTGCGCACAGGTGGTACAGTCCGGTTGCGTGTCAGAGATATTTAAATGAGCAGGGGAACGACAGAGGCTGCCTCAGACAGCTGGCATAAACCAGGAAGAGGAGAGAGAGGGGGGAGTGGATCCATCCGTCCCATCGGCTGAGTTTACTGTATGTATGGTTGAGTTAGACAAACAGCAACAAGCATGCGGATGAATGATTGAATAGGATCTAGTGCTGTAGATTTGTGTTACTGTAGAGTGCCTGTGTGGTCTGGCTGCCCCCCCCCAACCCCCTCCCCCTCTCTCTCCTACTGTCTCTCTCCCTCTTTCCCCCTGTGTGTGGTTATAGAGAAACAACATTCATCCCTAAACCGGTAGACCATCTCCATATCTCTCCTCAGCTGGATTACACAGTTCTTAAGGAGACGCCTGTTCTCCAATAGTCTCTCTTCACCCCTGTTTTATCTCTCTCCTCTTTCTTTTTCCTTCCATTCTTAAACCCTCAGCTGTTTTGCTGTCAGCTCACGCTTTCCCCCTGGGAAACACTACATCAGTGTGGATGTGTCTGTGTCGATGTGTGGGTGTTTGTTTGCGTGCGTGTGCGCGCGTGTGCGTGTGCGCGCGTGCGAGTATTAACGAGAGCGAGCGAGAGAGAGAGAGAAAGAGAGCGCAAAAAAGAAGCTATTTCAGGGATGTTTATTGAGAGTCTCCAGCACTGCTCTTCAGTGTAGAGTGCCACATTGAAAGGAAAGGGCCTTAAACAGAGAGAGTGCTGTCTTGTTTTGACAGTTTCCGTCTGTGTCCGCGAGCGTTCTTTTTTTCCCCACTTTTTATGCACTTTCTAAACGATGGCTGAGTAAGAGCGAGATGACGTTAATTACAGGCTAACATATAGCCTTAACGCCACATCAGCATTGGCTTTGTAAATGTAAAGGCACAGTACCACAATTCATTCACGTACCACGCATCATTATAAGAAGTATCAGTCTGCTGGAATAAACAGAGCAAACACGCACGAGTTTATACGCGTGTAAATTAAGCATGATTTTATTGTAGTCAGACCAGAGGAAAAACGATATAGGCGGGGTTTATTTTTTGTTTGTTTGTTTAACAATCGACCCACAATTCATTCAGTAACCTAAAAAATTCTAAAGCAGATTTAGAGTAAAATATAAATTTACCGTTTTCATCACGCCGGTTAAATGCAGATGTAAACAGCCCTGTGCACTTGTCGAGCAAGTACTCATAGCCCGTTATGAATAACATTATTTACCTTGTCGTTGTTTGCTAATAGCGGAAATGAACAATAATTACCTAATAGCTGGTATGTTAGTGATTTTCCCCTCAAATTGGACATCATTCAGTTCATCTCCACGAAGAGAAAATGACCAACAGTCATATGCAGGTCTGCAGTATAACACTAACCGGAGTTTGTGTGCACAAAGTAAATATTTGGGGTCGTTGTTTGTATCTTTCATATTAAGCATATTCATTTCCTCTGCAAGCATTTAACGTATAAAACACCAAATTAATCAATTTTAATTGACTGCCTTGAAGTAAAAAGTACCCTGCTCCAAGTACTGTAAAAATATAGTACTGTAAAAATGAAATGTATTTTCAATGATTTTGACATATAATGGAATGTGAAATGTCAAACACGCACTTAAAATTATTTGGAAAAACAAAATCTAATATCGACACCTGTGCAGGTCAGTTCATTGCATATCTCTCTCTCTCTCTCTCTCTCTCTCTCTCTGTGTGTGTGTGTGTGTGTGTGTGTGTGTGTGTGTCAGTGTCAGATAAGGATAGACGGTGCCATATGGCTTAACTCTTTAAACTCCAGCAGCCGGTGGGAAGAATTAAATCCCTATACATGTTTTCTATTAATTTTCCTGTAGTTACTGAATATTTCGCGGTAGTACTAAATAACTGGACAATATGACAACAATGCCCAACCTAAAAATATCCTGAGTATTCTGGACTGTCGGTAGCTAGCTGCTCTTACATGCACCCAAATAATCCACTCAGAATAAAAGCATTCATGTAGAATAAGTCATACTTTTTGTTTGCTTATACTCTGAAACACAGTAGGCATTTGGTTGGGAAAAAAAGTCCAGTGCGTAAACATTGTTCCTATTACACTTTATTACAGCATCTTGTTATGTGTTATACTATTGACAATTATTGTGAGGTTTAACAGATCAAATGCTTTTTACTGAAATACAAATAATTTCAAATGATTCTGAAAGCACTGACTAGACTTACACACTCTTTGTTGTTATGGTAACCATGACACTAAACCCCATGCCTTGTATTTGTATAACTTACAAATAATGTGTATTTAAAATAGATAGCACCCAAATTACATACATAGCCTGTGCCTTAGATTTAACTCTTTTTAAACATTCTTCATGGTATGATGTTTATACACTGTATTATTCCTAATTATTATCCTTAGGAATAAATAGGTATTCTTGTTATAGTCCTCTTAAGTGCAGACTGTTCTACACTTTCATTTCATTCTACTTGCATTTGTGACAAAGCAACATATGAAGCAGGTGAAGATAGTTGAGGCAGCAATGGCAACATTTTCCCACAATAATATCAACAATTCATCTGGCCTACATAATGTTGTAAATAAACTGATTCTGCCTGGATAATTCAATCTTGAAGACATGGCAAGTTTGCAGCTTGGCCACTTTCAGCCCATAAGTGAAAAGTATTTGTTGCATGAGTCATTTCAAACTGATCATTAGGCCTGTTTTGTACCATTAGTTTAATTTTGTCCCACAATACACTTGCCACTGGCATGACATAACTGTCCCTTGTGTGCCTAAAGCTAATCATATTTGAGCCAGATTTCTCTGCTGACTTGGTTGAGAGATTTGCACTTCATGGACAGACACAAATGTCATCCATTTATCCTTGCTGTTGATAAACTGATACTGAACAAATCAATACACTGCTTTTATCAGCCAAAGTCAACTGCAATCCTGAGGTCAGACACCCTTTTTGTAAACATAATAAAACTTAATGGTTTCAATTCAATTAAGACTGTTGTTGCTGAAAGTAACTTTCTTTTGGGTAATCACCGGCATAATATCATAACATTAGCGCTTTCTCTATCCATGCATAAAATAGGCACAAGGGACACACTACACTCATACTCTGACGGAAATGATTACACAACCATAACTATTAAAAGTGATTACATTTATTCAAAGTAATAATAAGCTACTCCTGTCCCTTACCTTCTGGATGAAGTTATTTTGCATAATGGATTTAAGCCACGCTAGGGTTTTGTGGCTAAATGAAATTTACAGTGGTTTAATTCTGCTTGAGAGTTCCATTCTTGTTATTTGTTATATTCGAACCTTGAACCGAACAGAAGTCACAGAGTGTGAGTCTTTGATTTAAGTAGGAATTATAGCAAGAATTATTTTAAGGAACTTAGGAAATCTAGGTAAATAACCTCTTCATGAACTTTGTCAGTAATTCCTGTAAATAATTCAGGAATTCAGAATACCTTGGGTGTGTTCTCACTACAGTACATTTTTCAGTAACTCAGACACTTTAGTCATTTTTATTTTTTCCAATAGTGGAACGTTTCAGGAATGTGCATTGCCTCTTCAGGAACCTTTCCAGTAATTCTTTTTTTAGTAACTTAGAAAGACCAGAGCTGAGTTCAAATCCTGGGCTGCTTTTTTCAGGTCCAGCTCCAGACTAGGTACTGTGTTAGGCCAGAAACTCTTAATGATGAACTCACTTTACTAAACATTACTTATGCAAGCTTCATGGAATGTCTGACTGTCATCTACCATTTAAAAACCTGTCTTTATCTAACAAGCAATGATGTAAAATTATAGTGTGTATAGTCTATTTTGTGTTTGTCTCTAGTGTCACATTGCTTGAGGCAGGAAAGTTTTAAAAGGTTTTGAAAAGGTTTGTTAATATCATATTTGAGTAAGAAAGGCAATGCAGTAACTTACCACAGTTTCAGTCTCCTGACGTTGCTTGTACAGGAACTGTGTAGGTCTCATTCATTCTTACTTTGGAATAGATCTGTCTACTCTCCTGTTTGAAAAAATGACATTAAGATGTAATAACTCTGACTTTTGGCCTGGCTCTGTTTTAACTGTTGGGTTGCTTAAGAAAAGTTGTAAACAAACATTTGTGCCCACACAGTTGTGTCATTTCTGTTTGAATTGTGGGCGGCCTGGTGGCTCAGTGGGTAGCGTTGCTGCCTTACAGCTCCTACAGCCCTAGTCCTGATCCTGAACTTACTCTCTGTCCTGTTTTTCTCTCCATGTACTCCTCATGTGCATGTGGGTTTCCATTGGGGAAACATAATAGCAGTTGGATTAGCTAGGATAAATTGTGTAAATGTGGGAATGCATGTTGCCTTCTATGTTCTGATTTCCCATTCAGGATATATCCTTGCTTCACAGATAGTGTACTGCAGTAAGCTCCAGATCTACCAAGACCCTGTCCAGGATAAAGTGTTTGCTGAATGTGAGTGACTGAATGAGTATCAACTGTTCCAACACTAGCAACATTGTTTAGCAGCCTGGGGCTAGAGGCAAAGAGTTATTCTGGAACTTTATACTGGTGCAAGACTGCATCCTTTCAGACTGTAGTAGTTGAAGCTCATTTATTGAACGATAAGGTCTGGATCTTTTAGGATATATATTTAGGAGTGTGGTGTTTAGATATGCAACACTGGAATTATGCTATGGAATTATGCTACTGCAGGCACAGTGACCTGGTGGTTAGCAATGTGTGTGGAGTTTGCATGTTCTCCCTGGGTCTCAGGAGTTTTCATTGGGTACTCGGGTTTATCCCCAGTCCAAAGACATCCTATCAAGTCTGTACCCTGCTTTGTGCCTAGTCTCCTGTACTGTATATGTATTTTTCAAAATGCTTCTGTGTCTTGTGTTACAGTGCTAAATTAGAAATCCATTTCTTGTAGTCTGCAGTCATCTTGTGGGAATGAAATGAGTGAAATTGGGTTTTGACTTTTGTGGATAGAATAGGATTGGCATTATATAACCATTGCAGCCTGCAGCTCCAAATATAACCTTCATTAAGAGATTAGACAGTAGGCAGCATACTCGTCTATGTGTCTATGGTCCTGGACCTTCACTGTGTTATAGACATACTAACACACATGCTAATCTCCCACAGCACTTTGTTCCATCAGAAACCTGATGAGTGTTTCATAACCGTATGTGAGAGTATGTATGGGATGTAATAATAGGCTTTTTTTCTAATTACATGGCTACCATGTGGAAGGGAGTAGGGAAGTGAACAAAAAAAAGGAGATGAGAGAAAGAAGAGAGATGCACGGAGTAAGAGAATTAATCCGTGTGTTTACTTGCTGCCCCTATCTCTTTGTTAATGGTCTTTGTTAACGAGCAGCGACTGTCGTAATTATCCTCTCCATCTGCTCCGTAGCATCAACCCACATATACAACTTGCAAATCGATCTCTACATGAGCCTGTTATTAGTCATGCAATTACATTTCTGAAATAAAATGTAGCATTAACATTGAAAATAGTGAGAGGTTGAGTCAGTCTAAATACCACCTTACCCACATGGTGCATCAGTTTGTATAATTTTAGGTATTTACTTATTTTTCTTTTTGTTTTCTTATTTATCAAATTATTTTGGGAATATTTAGTAAATCTGTTTGAAGGTATCATTAAATGTGGCAGCTAGCTTTTTTACTTCTACTTAAACTGGCATTAATGCATAACAGTGCTTGAAATGACAAAACGACTGAAATTACTAAGCTAAAATATTCAGTAGTTTAGCCCAAGCTGCCTTTGGACTTGTGCAGTGTAACTGTTTAATGATGCAGTGAGAGTTAGTAATTATAGTTTAGTCTAAAATAGGAATTTGTGTGTGTGTGTGTTTATATCACACACACATAGGGGTGGAACCAAAGGTTTTCTTTTTAGGAACCATAGAAATGTCCCCACAAAAGGCTACAGTTTTTCAGATAACTGTAACTTTTATTTAAATAAAAAGTAAAAAAGTCGAAAGTTTTCCTTTTGGTTACTGAGCTTCATGTTAGGGTTAAATGTAGGTGTTGCATAACATGAATTAGTAATGGAATTATACGTAGTAAGAGTATATTAAGGTGTGTGTGTGTTTGTGTGTGTGTGTCTGTGGGCAAGAGCTCCAGTGTCTCTGCAGAACAGGGCCTGCACTCTTTAAATATGCATGAGCTTTATGAATTTTTGATTCCTGGTTACATCACACACTGAACAGTTCAGAAAGGGTGGCAAGAAGTTCAAACCCAGTTTAGTGAAAGGATTCTGATGAAAAGTCTGTTTAATATTACTGAATTTAGTCTCTGATTACAATATTTTCAGAGGTCAATGGAAAAATTCAAAGTGAGTGAAATAGCTGACTCAAGCGCCAGCTCTCATATTCAGCTGTGTCCTACATTTATTTTCAACAAAGTCTAAGCAACATATTTGGTGGTTTCTTAACGTCGAACAATTAAATTACCTAGGAATGCTATTCAATCAGTTAACGTAATACTTACTAAACCT
>JAOTRN010000031.1:4337630-4351070 GCA_028566695.1 Bagroides melapterus
ACACACACACACACACACACAATTATGTTCTTTCACCGAAAGGCTCCATTGTGTTGGAGACACAGCCATCTGTTGATCTCTAACCTGCAGTGTTTAACACATTCTGCTATTCTCCGTCCTGCTGTGGAACAACAGGAACAATCACAAAAACAGAGCAACATGTATGTGGATGCTGCTAATGAATAAAACTTGGTTATGTTTTCATTATAGGTCTATCTCAAGCTCCCTCCCTTCCACCCTCTCTTCCACCTTCTCTCTCTCTCTCTCTATCCTCACTCTTGTAGACCTGCGTGGTGGACGTCATCTCTTGACTTTCCAGTATTCCTTGCCGGGCATCCCAGTAGCAAAGCACGGACCGATAGACCTGCGGACTTCCATGGATGGCAAATACAAAGAAATTGCTGAGGTGATTACTACAAACTACATTCACTTGTTTTACATTGTTTAGGCTGAATCCTTTATGAAACACTTAATATCAGCTCCTGATTGTAATTTTGTAATGTAATAATGACATTTTATCTAGTGTTTTATTTTTGGTTTGTGTGACACGGTGATTGGGGTTGGGAAGTGGAAAATTCTGGCAAAAATAGCACTGACATGCTAATGTGTGTTGACTTTTAACCGCAGTGTGTATTTATCTTTAGGTCATAACATAAACACTGGAAACCAAGTTAACAGCGCATTATAAACAAACCAGCCCTAAAAATCATTTTAGAATTTAAAGCAACAGTCGCAAAGAGAAAACTTATCAATAATCATTTTTATTTTATTAACACAGCCATTGAATCGCACCTCAGAACCAGAACTTAGTGATGAACAGACATTTATATTGGTGTACAACACAGTGCTGTAGTGCTGTGATATCTTTTGTGGTGCAGGTTAGAATATCCCCCTTGAGGATTTACCTACAGAAATTGTAGTAAGAGTACTCTATGTCCAGGACATGTGACTTTGACCAGCCTTAATAATGCTGCATCTTTCACATTGTGCACACAAACTGCTAACATTCTTAACAACCAGGTTCAATAACAAAATAGTACAAGACTAAAGATTTGTTTGATTTTAATGCTGTTTTTTTCCTCTCTAAAATAACCTACCCTTATTTTTAGGAAGTGTAGGATATTAGGGACACCCAGAAGCTGGAAAAATAAAGAATATAACTGGCAGACCATTGCACTGAGATTACTGCTGTCTGTAATCATGGTACACTTACAGTACCATTAAAACCAGAAGTGTTCTGTTACTGGCTGTAAGTCAAAAACAACAACAACAACAAAAAAAAAAAAAAGGTTTTCAAGAGTTGAGTCTTTACATTTTAATAATATACATCCTGACCACAGTCTACTACAAAACCCGTCATATGAAATATTAAATGTTTGTTGTTGTCAAATATATTTTTCATTCTAGTAGAAGAACTGAAATATCTTATTGAGGTGGGACTCGATTAGTACTTTGAAACATTTAACTGATTGAACAGTATGCATGAACGTATGTGTGTGTTTTTGTGTGTATCTTGTGTTAGGAGCTGTTGTCACGCACTCTGGCTGAGAGCGAGATGCGCAGCGCTCCGTACGAGTTTCCGGAGGACAGTCCCATCGAGCAGCTGGAGGAGAGGAGGCAAAGACTCGAGAGACAGATCAGCCAGGATGTTAAGTAAGACGATCCATCTCCTTGCTTTCACATAAGTGCTTTTAATCATAGCAGACAACAGAGTGTTACTTAAACTACTAATAATTTTATTACTCTAGTCCATCTGAAAGCAAATGTTAGGATGTGTGTGAGATGTTTTACACCATCTGACTTCAGTGTATCTGACTGAGGCCAAAGCTAAACAACATCATCATATTCTAACGTGCCAATGTGGTTTGATATCTTTATCATTTATGGTCTAGCACATTAATAAGTATTTTCTCTGTCATTGACACACAGGTATGAGCCTGACATTCTTCTCCGAGCCAAGCAGGACTTTATGAAGACAGACAGTGCCAGTGACCTTGAGTGAGCTCGAAACCTCTTCTTGACAACAGACTCTGTAGAGCCCATGATGTCTTATAATCTACATTCTTTTTACCTTTGTGCAGGTATCTGAAGGAGCAAAGTGAAGCACAGCTGGATCTATATCCAGAGCATGAGCTCATACCAGAGAGGGAGTACCAAAGAGTCTCTATCTCTGGAGAAGAAAAATGTGGTGTAAGAGAGAAAATACAGTTTCATTTGAGATCTAAAAAGAATAAACAATAAATATATATTAACAAAGATTATAAATGTAGCTTTACAGTCTGAAGAAAAAAACAATGAACAAAAAAAAAAAAAAATAGAACAGTAAAATAGGCAAATAATATTAATGAAATGAATAATAACATTGACAAAAGTATGTAAAATATGTGCAAAAAATAGTGCTGGGTAACGATTACAATTTGATGATGATTTTTATGCACAAAATTCAACAATGAATTCAAAAGAAGTGTATTGCACACTTTTATTATAAAAGTACTGCTATATGAACAAAGATATAATAACATTTGGTTTGCAAACACTTAAAATAGGTGCATTTTACAGCAGTATTCACTTTACATAGTATCATAGTTAAAATATTAAAATATTTCTTGTACATCTCAACTTAAACATTAATGAAGTACTCCGGTGCTTCACAGTGTGGAAGAGATTTAAAATGAAAATGTCCATTTTAGAGTCCTGTATCTTTCTCCATTTTAATGTCCCGCTAGTTCTTTTCTGTTCCGGGTTGTATGAGAGCTGCAACAGTCTTAGCCCCACCCCAAATGCTCTGATTGGTTGAGACGCATGATAATGTCTATCCCAAGCCAATACTGATCAACATCCCACCCCTCCCGTGACCCATGATTTGTTTGTATGTGTATTCGGAGCCAGTGAGCAACGGACTTTCAAAATAATGATAATAATAAAAAAAAAAACTGCCTTATTTCGTGATTAAATAATAAAATAAAAAATAAAATTTCACATAAACATCAACTAAACTATTTAAAGATTACATGCCAGTCAAAGTTCAGAATTCAGCCAATATATTTTTTAATTAGTAACAAATGTTTATTGGTAATATATCTATACCTTTGTCTCATAAAAACAACATCTACATGCGTTTGTGGAATATGATGTAGAAGATGATCTTAATACAAGGTCTGGAACATAGTTCATAAAGCATTTAGAGATGTATGAAAGAGATTTCAAAACTAATAAGAATAATTAGCAATAATAAGTTGTAGCTGCAGAACTGTTTATTAACAAATTAATGAGAATGTTATATCTATCCCTTTCTCCCAGGTTCCCTTCACAGACCTGCTGGATGCTGCCAAGTGTGTGGTGAAGGCTCTGTTCATCAGAGAGAAGTACATGGCTCTGTCCATGCAGAGCTTTTGCAGGACCACTGCTCGATACTTGACAGAGCTCGGAGAAAGGCCTCTGGACCTCAATGCATACCAGGAGATGCCTGAGACCTCCATAACTGCAGGCAGGTTTTGTGCAGAAATATTTATAATGGGAGAAACTGACATGCTGTAGCATTTGGTGTTATTTGATCAAAAAGGACCACATTGTTATTATGGATATGTGTCTTATCGAATATTTTCTCCAGATGCTCCAGTCCACCCACCGGTCTCAGAAACACACCCTTATGATTGTTTAGAGCCAACTAGCTTTCCACAAGACATGGACTACAGCTGCAAGATGATAGATGGTGTCGTACATGTGTTTACTCATAAGACCAATATGGAAAAGTGAGAATTTAATTATGCTGTCATTTACAATTACATTTTTGGAGTGTCAGTCAGTCAAAGTGTCAGTATACTCCAGAAGCATGGAGCTAATAGAGAAGAATTGCTGAAATGTTCAAATGTCCTTGAGTGGCAGACAGCTAGAGTGTTAATTCTTTACAAAGAGCACTCCATAGATATTATACTGTATATAATGTTTAAAACCCTTGTCTTTATCCACCAGAGCTGTAGTGCTGGATCTTCCCTACCCTGATCTGCAAGAGTATATAGCTGACATGAATGTCATGATGGCTCTGATCATTAACGGACCAGTGTAAGTGACGCACAACCCTTAAGTATAATTCAGGATCAAGGTACATTGCTGCCTGTCTTGTACTGAAAGTGTGAGATTGATTAATTGCCATACAAAGAGAAAAATGTTATATTTATCACTTGTTTATTGCCTTAAGTCTGTTAAGTTATTTTTTTCTACAGTTTATTAGGTTAACAATAGTTGAATAATATAGTACATGGACCATTTATTGCTCTGTAGCATTCGTCCAGTGTAGTTTTGAGGATTATTTCATTCATTTCACGTTTGGCTTGTCAACAGAAAATCGTTTTGTTATCGGAGGCTGCAGTACCTGAGCTCCAAGTTTCAGATGCACATACTCTTGAATGAAATGAAGGAACTGGCAGCTCAAAAGAAAGTTCCTCATCGGGACTTCTACAACATACGCAAGGTAAATTTCTGGATCTGTTCAGTCTGCTGGCCGTTAACCTGTATGTTTATAGAAATATATTTTAGATACTTTATTAGTATTAGTATAATCATGCCTCCGTTTTTTTTCTCTCTTGTCTCAGGTGGACACACACATCCACGCTTCATCCTGCATGAATCAGAAGCACCTACTACGCTTCATTAAGAGGGCCATGAAGAAGTACCCTAAGGAGATTGTCCATGTGGAGAAAGGCCGGGGACAAACACTTATGGAGGTCTTTGACAGTATGAATCTGACAGCTTTTGACCTCAGCGTGGACACACTCGACATGCATGCGGTAAGAACTCATCTGCGTTAGTATGGAATACTCCATTAAACTACAGCTGGTCATTCATTTCCTTCTTTCTGTTGGTTTAGGATCGAAACACGTTCCATCGCTTTGACAAGTTCAACTCCAAGTACAACCCAATTGGAGAGTCCATCCTCCGGGAGATATTTATTAAAACAGACAACCATATTGAAGGGAAATACTTTGGACACATTATCAAGGTATCTGTTGCTAATTTGCAGTGCACATTTTTGATATTTTGACTCGGGGCTTTAAAATAGTCTTCCACTATGACATATAGTTTGCATCTATGTAATTTAGGTGATTTATCTCAGAGATGATTTACATTTCTGTTGTGTGAGCCATCAGCACTGAAGAAAAATGATATCTTAGTGTTAAAATATCTTGGTAAAAAAGAAATAAAATGATTACAATAAACCAAATATAAGCTTATTAATCCTATTTCAAGGCATATGTTACTATTTCTAAGCGTGTTCTATTTACAGATTATTTTACTATTTCTAATCACTAATTTCTAGAAAGAAGCAAAATTATGTGCCAATAGAATCAGACTCTGCAAAGCTTAGAATAGAAAAATGTACATAGGCTTATCTTATCTTATAGGCAATCTTGTATTTATTTTTTGTAATCTTATTTATCATAATAAGAAATATAGGATAAAATTGAGTAAATTCAAGATATTATTACTTACTAAGATGCAATAAAGACAGAGATTAAAGTACGGGTTTTAAACATGACTTTTCTCACTTATGGTCTCATTAAAATTGAGGAAATCTATGAATAAAAATGATTTCAGGTGTATGCCTTTTGCAGTTCAACCAATTAAAGCTGAACAACAAAAACTCACTTTCTCTCTGTTTCTTCAGTTGATTAACAAAACATACATAAGTCACATTCGGTCTGATGATATTTATTTAATAATTTGTTGCCTTGTAGCTTGTGTAAATTATTTCTTTATCCCCTGCTTTGCATTTCAGGAGGTGATGGAGGATCTTGAGGAAAGTAAATATCAGAACGTCGAGTTGCGTCTGTCTATCTATGGCCGCTCCAGGGATGAGTGGGACAACCTGGCACGGTGGGCCGTCAAGCACAGAGTCTACTCTGATAACGTGCGCTGGCTCGTCCAAGTGCCTCGTCTGTTGTGAGTGCCTAGTTTCCATCACGTGCTGTTTTATTAAGAATGTGAAAGTAACCTTTTAATAAGTGACTGTCTCCTCTACAGTGATGTCTATCACACTAAGAAACAGCTAAGTAATTTCCAGGAGATGTTGGAAAACATCTTCATGCCTCTGTTTGAAGTCACCATCCAACCAAGCAGTCACCCAGAGCTACATGTCTTCCTGCAACATGTGAGCATTTAGCTGACAGTATTAAAATTTAGAGGATTGTGTAGAGCTAGCTTTAGCACAAGGTCAACTCCTACAGTAATGTGGCTTGGTTTTTTTAAAAATGTTGGGTAACAAAATGCTGCTGTGTCCATCAGGTGGTTGGGTTTGACAGCGTGGATGATGAGTCCAAACCAGAGCACCACATCTTTAACCTGGACAGTCCTCTTCCTGCAAACTGGATAGAGGAGGATAATCCACCATATTCTTACTATCTCTATTACACCTTCGCCAATATGACTGTGCTAAACCACCTGCGCAGGTATTTCTCCTACAATATCTGATAAGAGTCTCATACAACATTGTCTCAAATACACGAGACACTATGTATTTTGAAATGTTGCAATTCAATTTGATCATAAATATTTTTAGAAATACTTCTTCCCACAATAAATATAATACATATTTATGGAACAGTTATGATTTTCCTCTAAAGGGAATTTATTCATCATCACTAGAATGTCTCTGATGAACAGCCAGTATCAAAGGAATTACTAGGTTTACTATAAACCAGGGAGTAAATTAAAATAATATTGCAGTTGCTTTCTTAGGTAATGATCAAAAATATTTTTAATATCCGTTATTTGTGAGTTCTGGCATTATTGTAATATACTATATGTACAGTCAAGTTGTATGTTAGAATTGGGAAATTCTTTCCTAATTCTTTAATTTAAAATTGTAAACATATATTTTTTGCAATTGCTAATACACAATTCATCCATATTTGATGAAAAAAGGACAAAAACGTTGGACACCCTTCCAGCTGGAATTAAGAATAACTCTACAAACTTAGATAGTTGTTAACACTCCTGGGCTCCTCTATACATCTGACTCAGGATCTGACAATACATTCAAATGCTGCTTACAAAGCAGAGGAAAGCTTACTAAAGGTATTAAAACTCTTGTAGCTCACATTTTGCAATGAAGAGATATCTATGGAAGTCAAGGCATAAATTTCGGATGGAACTGGCCGTATGCTGGGTAGAAAGCTTTAAGCAAAATGACTGCTCACACAATCATGATCTGCATAGAAGAGTCATCAGAAGGAAACCTGCCACCTCATCACAAAAGTTAATGACTGACTAATGCAAAACAATATCTAGATACACCACAGGCATTTTAAAAACAAGTGCTATGGATTGATGAAGTAAAAATGAAACTCTTGGCCTCAATTGCCAAAGGCATGTATGAAATAAGGGAGCAGCATTTGATAAAAAGAACAACTTGGCAGCATGGGGTTGAATGTATTATGCTTTTGGGGTTTTATTTCAGTCGGTGGTACAGGAAATTGTTGAAGCAAATATAACACAGTCCAGAAGCTGAAAAGAGATTTCTACAACAGGACAATGATCCAATACATATGAAAATAAAACCACATCATGAGCTACTACAAGAAACACATGATAACGCTTGTTTATTTTATGGCTTCTGTATTCAGTCAGTACCCAGATTTTGTCTATATATCCACATTTATTTTAGATTTTCCAACCAAAAATGAGATGTTACAGATAAACGTTTGTATGTCAGTTAAGACAGCAACATATTACACAACAGACCACTTTTTAGACAAAAACATAAGGGATGCTTTTGAGATTTGAATGCAAAAAAAACATGTGCAAAAGTTAGCATCTTCACAAAAACTGTGGAACATTATCCAAGATGCTGAAGCAAACTTACTGGTTAATGTACTTGACACCTGAAGAATCTTTGCTGTTTTTTTTTTTTTTAAATATGCCAAGACTTTTGCATAGTATTGTATTGTACAATAGCATACTGTATGAATTGTAAGTACCTTATGTTAGTAAGGTTATAACTTCTTAAAAAGTGTACATGAACACTCAGTATTGTTTCCTACAGGAGCAGGAACTTCAATACCTTTGTGTTGAGGCCACACTGTGGTGAAGCAGGACCAATTCACCACCTGGTGTCGGGTTTCATGCTCTCAGAGAACATTTCCCATGGCCTGCTGCTCAGGAAGGTAAAATATGACTTTACCAGTAGGCTTTTAAGATTTTCTTCTGTGACAACTTACATTAAGTTTAAGAACTAATAATTGTTGCCGCTTTTTTCTAACATGGCACTATTGAATTCTGCATATTAACTGCTAACTAAAGTTATAAGAGATGCTAAAGATTTGGCTATAATAAAGATAATGATAACAATAAGTAACTTTTCATGAATGTTCCAGAAGAATAAACAAAAAATAGGAATGGCCAAAACAAACATGTGATATTAATAAATTACTATTATATGAATATATCATGTAATATTTGTTCATTTATACATACATTTTTTTGCACTTGCAAATTCCTGTGGTGTAAGAGAAAGCAAACCCTTTGTGACAGTTATATCTTTATGGCATTTGGTATATGTCCATATCCAGAGCAATTTACAGAGGTCAGAACATTAACAAATAGATTCAGGGTTTATTATTTTCCTTTAACAGCTATTACTGTGCTTTATTCTTATTGTGCATAGATTATAACACGTAACATTTTTTTTTGCACAGTCACTGCATTTAGAATACATACAATATAATAAAAGTGTTCATTTTTTCTGCTTGGAAAATGATTTTCATGCCTATTTACATATACAGCAGACATTTCTATGTAGCTGTGATTAATGAACAGTAGACAGGATTGCATTCATGGCTGGTGAGAAGAGACACAGGTGTGTTTGTGTTTGTGTATGTGTGATGTTCCCTCCAGGCTCCTGTGCTGCAGTATCTGTATTATCTAGCTCAGATCGGCATTGCCATGTCTCCTCTGAGCAACAACAGCTTGTTCCTTAGCTACCATCGCAACCCGCTGCCTGAATATCTGTCCAGGGGCCTAATGGTCTCCTTATCTACTGACGACCCTCTGCAATTTCACTTCACAAAGGTCAGAGTCCGTTCAACAAGCAGCATTTACTTAGACAGAGAGAGAGAGAGAGAGAGAGAGAGAGAGAGAGAGGGAGGGGTTCTGCTGAAAATGCAGACTAAAGCATTTGTTTAGAGTCAGTGTTGGGCTATATTGTTAACTGTCTATTTGTATGTGTGTTTCAGGAGCCATTAATGGAGGAGTACAGTATTGCTGCTCAGGTGTGGAAGTTGAGCTCGTGTGATATGTGTGAGCTGGCAAGAAACAGTGTACTTATGAGCGGCTTCTCCCACAAGGTGCTGAATCACTCTGAAACACCAACGACATACACACACACACACACACACACACACACACACACACACACACACACACACACATCATGACTATGCACAACTCTCAGGAAAGGCTAGAGGACACATGCTGTATGTAAAATAAGATATCATATCACCTTTAAGGTGAACCGAAGATTAAGTGTGTCTAATTTAATTAAAATTTACTAATTAATACGCACAGTTTTGCTGTGTCACTCATACCAGCACCACATACTATAGTCTCACTGCTGTGAGTCAACATGGTGATCCCTTTCTACTGATAAAAAGTTAAAAAGGGCTGTCAGATATTCTACACTCAGTAACTTTATACCTACAAAATTCACCAAGTAACGAGACATTGTATTATTAGCAGAGAAGATATACTAATTATGAATGATTAATACTACTGCAATACTGACTTAGCTTGCTACAGTAGGACACTTACTAGCTTTCTAAGATGTGGATAAACTATGGACAGGTTTTATCCATTGATGAGTCATATGAGTTATTATTCCAAACATTATGTAATTACCATTACCTTCTATTTGAGAATCATGAATAAGTATAGCCAACTCACATTAACGTGAAAAAATATTTCAATCCTGAATCTGTTGAATCCTGGAAAGAGACAATAGTCTAGCCCAAGTAAGACTTCAGTCACAATCACCAGTCACTTTATTAGGAACACGTGTACCTGCACATCCTGGCGATGTAATATATCATGCAGATACTGATCAATAATCAAAATCATGATAGTCTCAGATTCCTGACAGGAGAGGGCCTTGATGTGGTCTTCTGCTGTAGTGGCCCATCAACCTGAAGGTCTGACGTGTTGTGTGTTATGAGATGCTCACCACTGTTCTATTTAAGTTACTATAGACTCTTCAACAAGGCGTTTCAGCCTGCAGACCCTCCACTCTAAGTATTTTATTTGTTTTTTTTTACACAATCCAATGTAAACTCCCTAAAGATCATAAGCTACTGAAATACTCAAACCAACAACCATGCCACAATTCCATGGCATGCATCTGCATGATTATTTGCACTGTGTTGCTGATTGGCTGGTTAAGTAACTGCATGAATGTACAGGTGTTCCTTATAAAGTGGATGGTGAGTGCATGTTTTCTTCATTATGACTGTATAGGTGAAGAGTTACTGGCTGGGCCCCAACTACATCAGAGAAGGTCCGGAAAGCAATGACATCCGCCGGACCAACGTCCCTGACATTCGTGTGGCATACAGATTTGAGACACTGTGTGAAGAGCTGAATCTGATCACCCAGGCAGTGAGAAGCGAGGAGCTAGAGACCATTGAAGAGGAGGCTCCGTGCATGACAGTGCAGAGCGCACAGTAGAGATAAAGAACAGTAGCATAGAGTAGAGAGTCTAAATGGGGCTGTTTGAGGAAACTGGTAGTCGGTCATATCTGAGGTGATGCACAGTGTGCTATACTGATGTTAGACATACTGCATAACACACAAAAGTGAACATTTTCAAAGTTGTGCATGCCCTTTTGAATGTAAACTAGATTACTGAACCTGTCTTCAGTATTGCCTGCAGAAACATCATTCCTGAAAGTTATGCACCTCACATTGTCAACAGCCAGTAGTTTGCACCAATGGTCACAGCTCCCATCAGATATTACCAAAAAAAAAAAAAAAAGATGCCATGGCCCAGCAAGCATGACAAACCAATGCACTGCTATGTGTTGGTGTACTTTTGTGGTGGTGGTGTTGTTATTGTCCAAGGAGTTATTTATAGCATTATAAAAATCTGGCCTGGCACTTTCTATCACACCTGACTGGGCTTATTTAGTTGATGGGCATCAGAACTGGTGCATTTGGGGTAGTTTTAATTGGAAATCACTACCATGAACAATGATTATGTGTCAGAGCTGCTATTCCACAATGATTGATTTTAAATGAGCATCTCATCCTTTTTTCTCTTTTTTGTCAGACATTTTTGGATCAAGTTGACTTGTACCTGGTACCTATGTTATTTACTGGTTTATTAGTACATTTACCCCATTGTAACCACATTTTATTTTATACATGTGTGTACTTGGATAACTGTATTGAATTATTTATTGCAACTGAAAAAACGAAGTAAACTTTATTTTCCTCTTCTGTGTTCTCTATGTAATAATTAGTTGTGTTCAGTTTCTGATCTATCATTATTCACTAGTTCGTAAAATGCTTTAAAGTATGAATCAATATGTTGGCAGTTTTGTACACCTCTTATAATAGCACATCAATAGTATGTCTCTTAATTTATTATTATACTGTATGCAAAGACACTTATAAACATCAAAACCACATGTTCTTATTTTCTGTTCATGTTTCTAAAACAGACAGAATTTTTTTACTGTAGCATGATTGCAGGTCAAGAAGGTCAACGCGGATGTTGCAGTTAGCCAGGTGCTGAATCACTCTGTAACAGCAAAGACACACAAACACCCACGGTTCATATATTTATGTCTTGCACTGACTAAAAATGCCCCACTGACTTAAAGCTACCTTGTATATCATCTGCCTTTTATTATCTATATCTACCATATAGGTAGATCAAGGTATATCAAAACTCTCATGAAAGGCTAGAGGACACATGTATGTAGAATACGATATCATATCACCTCCAAGGTGGACCAAAGAGTAGGTGTGTCTACTAAAATTGGCTAATTAATAATCACTCATACACACTACAGTCTAAACTGCTGTGAGTCAACATGCATCAACATGATCCCTTTATTTTCTACTTTAAAACAAGGGTGTCAGATATTCTATACTCAGTAACTATATACCTACACAGTTATACATACCTTATATATACACCTTTAACTACTAATGAGACACTGTATTATTAGCAGGAATTATATAATAATAATGGATTTTTAATACTTTTACAATAACTTTTTTATTAATGATCAATGATATTTATGAGTCGACTATTAGTATTCCATACATTATGTAATTACCTGCATTTGTTATATGAGAATCACTTTCCTCCCTAATTATTCTGCAAATCTTAAATTAAATTAAATTTTTAGAAATAAATGAAATAAAAATCACAGTTGTCAAAACAATTATTATATATATATATAAAAAAAAAAGAGAATTTGAAATTTAAATGAATTGAAATTTTGAACTTTCAGGGTGTAATAGGGCTGGCTTGTTTTGTTCAGTTTATGTAGTTGCTGCATGAATTTAGAATGCTGTAAACGTTAAAAACATGTAATGTTTTGTTTGTTTGTTTGTTTGTTTTGTTTTTTGCTCACGTCACCCACTTGTATACTCAAACCTTCGTAACAACGACCGTGTTTCATTACTTCATTTTACGTAACAGCGTTAATGGCTGTCCGGAAGTGACGCAAACAGGTCTCGTGGAGTGGGTGTCAAGCCGAGTTTTTTAAACCGTTGCGCAGGCTGTGGAGTGAATTTGGGCTATTGTTGTGTTCAAGATGGTGATGAAGTTGGTTTACTGGGATATTCGAGGGGTAAGAGCTGAGCAACTTAATGCATGTTTGACAGCATAATTGTGTCTGAAAGTTTTTGCGCTGAATGTGTTTAAATATTTCATTCGTTTGCGCTTGAGGTAGCTGTTGCAAACAATTGTGCTGCTGTAAATCGATGCCCCCTGAAAAATATCTAGTAACTGTCTAACAGAGTGTCTTTGAAGTACCCGTTTAGCACAACCTGTTCGTATGCATACAGTTAGCATGCAGCATATTAGTAAAAGTCAGATGAAGCTGAATGGACACTTCTTTTCAACTTAAAGTGGAATTAACCGCATCAGTTCACGACGGTTAAAATTCTCAACAATAGTCCGATTGTACGAGTCGATTCTTTGAACCCGTGTATGTCAACAGTGGGAATCGACTCGCAATTCTGAAGAGTCGCAATTTAGAAATAGATGTTTTCATTGTTTTGTTAAAAAAATAAATAAATACAACATAGTGTGCATTCATGACCGAAATCTGTTGGATCAGTGTGTCTGTATGTGTGTATATGTGTGTGTGTGTGTGTGTGTGTGAGAGAGAGAGAGAGAGAGAGAGAGAGAGAGAGAGGCAAAGTCCCGCTCACATC
>JAOTRN010000031.1:4373113-4385116 GCA_028566695.1 Bagroides melapterus
GGTCAGACACCTATTTAAAAAGACAGAGCTGGCAGTCTGAGGCAAAAATATTAAAAACCTTTTCAGGTCCATTGATGTTTTTAGTGAGGTAAAAAAATATTATAAATATAATTGCTATTTTTTGACATAATGTTACTAAATAAATGGTCTGAGAAAACAATACAAGGGCCTTATCCTCTTTTTTTTAAGCTTTTAACTTTTAAGGCAATAATTTTACAAATCTTAAACATTTTTCACATGCTCCTGAATATATGTATGAGGATGTGTGATGTTTGACACTAAATTATTGTTTGTATAAGTAGTTTTAAATAGTATTATATATTTGTGGTTCAATCTAAACATTCCATTATTCATTCCAAGAATTTTTATTTTAGGATTTATTTAAACTCTCTCAAGAAAATGATTTCAAAAATAGGTTCACTCACAGGTTTTAATTGCTGTGTGTCTGAAACAATGTTTTCTCACTACAGTCCTTACTGTATTATTGAAATTAAAAGTTTTGATCTACATTACTGTAACACTGTAAGATCTCATTTCAAACACTGGAAAATTCCAAGCCATGTTATGGAAATACATGTAGAGTGAATGTCAAAGCTTTTTCACTTACATTCTTCATTCAGTAGTGACAACAATCACTGTTCTTTATTGTAAAACATACATTTATCACTGTTAGGAATTAAAATATATCCCCTTCCTAGTTTCTCAAAACAAACCCTACCTTTACAAATCTCTAGACTGATCATTGTATATCCAAGGAAAGTACATTACCTGAGACAATCTGTGTAGTTCCAACCTTAATGTTCCATTTTTAATCTCAGTAAAGGACCGTTTATACACCAATGCCACACACAAATTTGCCAAATGTTCCTGTTTAGTAAAAACCCTGGTGCAAAGTCCAGCTGCACCTGTATGATTAGACAGGAAGTGTGCGCAGGTAGGTTTTAAGACTGAATATAAGCTACTCGAATGGAAAATCCAATTTTATATCCTCAGTCCAAAGGTTGGGAACACCTTTTATGTCAAGCTGTTCGAAAGGCCTAAGATGGCACAGGAACCGAGAACGGCTTGAACGTCACCCTCCTAGATAATGAGCTGGTGATAGCATTTATGGCCAGCTTACAGTTGGAAATTGGAATTTGTACATGATGGTTGTCATAATGCTTCATATTTATAATTCCATCGATCATATCAATAAGTGAAAACACTAACATATCTTCTAGAATAAACAAACACACAGAAGCTGGTTAGTGAATAACCAAATACTTTATTCAATGTGTATGTACACTTACAGGACAAGATCAGACCATCTTAACGAGGACACAGTTTATTCATAAAGAAAAGCAGGTGGCTCCATTGTGGACTTGGGAGAGATTCATCAACAGAAACTTATGCTGTGGCTTTGGCCTGAGTGGCTTTAGCCAGTACTTTCAGATCTGAGATGCACTTAGCAATACTCTCCTTTTCCTGGAAAGCAAACAAAGAAAAACTTCAGTGGGACAGTTTACAGGAATTAAGATGAATACTGATAAATAATGCCTCCATCTAGTGGCTCACGTCATGATTGCATTTAGAGGGAGTTACACCATTTCAATGCCCCTCCCCCCTTACATACACACACACAGTCTGTGAAACACATCCAGTAGACTGTAACCTTCAGTGTTTCAGTGGTGCAAATCCCAACCAGAATTATTTTTACCCATAGTTATTATGCTTAATATTGAGTTATTATACTTAACAGATTTTGCCAATCCTTCAAAGTTGAACGAATAAACTTGAACTTGAACCTAATGTGTTGCAGGTCAACATTCCAGAAATAAAAATGTATATTTCTGGGTAAAAAACAGCCCTGTAATTGAACACATTTAATAGACTAATATTTAAGTAAATTATTGCATTATGTTCATATGTTTATGCTCAGGGTAACTTGGAATAGATTTTTGATTTAGTGTGGTTCCTGTCTGCAAAAATAAATAAATAAATAAATAAAAGCAACAACAAAAGAAATCTGTTGGAAAAATTTGGATCTAGGCAACAGTTTTAGCATGGCCTTAGATTACTGCCATATCATTTGTACAGCAAGCTTTTTTTATTTATTTATTATTATTTTTTTTTTTTTACATACAAGAACCCAAACTTAATGTAGAAGCCAGAGTGATCACAGATATGCAACAAGGGTTGGACAAAATGTCTACTGCAATTATGCACCTACAAATGTGTCGATAAATAAACAACTGGAATTTCTTTTAACAACTTCAAGGGTCTGGGAAGATTTCAAATCTACAGCTAGAAAATCCAAAGACAAGACAGGGAAGAACCACATACCTGTTGTGGTGTGATGCTCTTGATGACGTTCTGCTCCACCCAGTTGACCATGTGCTCCTGCTCCATGCGGTGCTGCAGGTTCTGTAATGCCACCTGGTAATCCAGCCTCTTCTTCACCTCATTAGTGACCATGTGAAGCCGCTCCCTGTAGCTGGTCTCCAGCAGCATGGCCACATTGTTCTATAAACCACAATATAAAAGGGACATGTGATATAAAGTTACTGGGATGTGCTTGATCTATCAAAGCAAAAAATTAGAGACTGATCATGACGATGACAATAACAGTTTCCATCATACATTTATAGCTTAAATGCTTTGCTCAGACTGTGTGATTGACTGTACTGATTGATTGCTACAGTACTTATAGGTCCAACATAAAATAGTTTGCTAACAAAAATGTCCTTTTTTTGAACATGTAGATCTCAATGTCAAGGGCATCATCAGGGACGTCTCTGCTGCCAGTAAGTCTAGTCCCTCTTAAATACACTTAGAATGTACTTCAAACAAGATGATAGACATAAAGAGCCATTTTAAAAAAACAAACAAAAAAAAAAAAACAACACTACCACCATCTGGTGGCCAAGGACTGACTTTCTCACCCTTTTAGCATCAAAAAGCATGCTCCTTCCTTCCACTCTCCACTGCTCCTTCTTTTCTTGCTCGATGGCTTCAGTCAGGCTGCCCATGGCCTGGTCTTTCACCTCCTGGATCTTTGCCACTTTCTCCTGCAGGGAGAGAAAATAGGAAATAACACGAGTTAAACCACTTACTAGTTTATACGTTAATTTAGGTCAAACTGTTCTAGATTAAACATTTCCTTCATATTTTGATATATAATATTTTGATTAGGTTATAAACTGCACCATCAGAAAAATCAGCAGCATGAAACAGCATATAGTAGCATAGCTATGGAAAAAGCACAAGCATGTTTGTTTAGTAATACATACCACCAGAATCCTTTCTGAATGTTAATTTAGTAAATGGAAAAAGTAGTATTCCATAAAAATGCATTTAAACCCACTTTACTCTACTTTCATGCTAGTGAGTAACAAATCATTTGTCCTGCTAGTCTCTACTGGCTGTGCACTGTCCATCTAGTGCTTTTAGTTTCTATCAGTAGTAGCCACAATGTAAAGTCTACTGCACACCCCTGCTACGGTATACGATTTACTTTTGTTTGAAATGTGTTCCAATATTTTTAAATAATGTTAAAGTTCAAATGTTGGCTGTTTTGTGTGTATTACATGCTTTATGAGCAGGCTAGGAAAGCAAGCAGACTAATTCTTTAATAGCCCCATACATTCACCATAGGCACCACCACATACTTTATATCACACACACATATACATACAGTTTACCACAGTGTACATAAGAGCATGACCTGTAGAATAAAACCAACCTCATTCAATTTGTCTGCAAAAGCTGCAACGTGAGGACCAAACTTCTTGACACCATAAATGAGCACTGCACCAATGGAGGCAGCAGCAATGGTCTCATGGTTGATTACATAGATCTCCTTAGAGAGCAAGTACAAAAGCAGACCAGTGCCGAGCATGTAAGGTCCTGGAAAACATGGGCATCATTAGTATGAGGCAGGGTTATCATATTTATTAGATCTGTGATACCTGTAATAAATCCTTGACACTTATTTATGATGGTTGTAGACAGTATGTGTATGCAAACATAAAAAAAAAAAATCTGTCAATTTCCCACAAGACAAGCAGTAGCAGCAGTCAGAGCTGACTGACAACTACCTTACATTTCCTGTGAAAAGTTAAATGGCTGGTAGCTAAAAGAACATATAGTGTGCTAGTCAGCTGCATAAGTGCAGTAACACATACTAGCAGTACAAGGTATCACTCAATCTTGACCATTTTTAAGAAAAAGGGGAAAATGTGTTATCTCCAACACTGCAAGTAAAAATAGTAGCAATGTGATGTGTTAGTGAGTTAAATGGTTGCGATGTGCTATAATTTATTTTGCAGTTGCATCAGTGTTTTCACACACCTGCCAGTTTGCAAAGCATGTATTACAGTTACAGCATAGAGGTGCATCACACCAAAAAAAACAAAACAAAAAACAAAACAAAACTTTTTTTTTTTTTTAACTTTTAAAACACATATGGCAAATATGGTTGCAGATGCTTCTGGTTGCTGAAGCTACTTGCCTGATAGCATACTAGTGCATACTCCATTCAACTTGTCTGAGATGGCATTTTCAAACTCGATTAATTCAAAATACAAAGAGAATATAAAAGAAAATAAGGTATGTTGGTATTTTTTTGATAAGTGATGTACATTTTTCTTCTCAAACGTGTATATCAGTAAACACACACACACACACACCATAATGCATTCAAAGGTAAGAAGAGCAACTCTGTTTACTTCAGATTCTGTGTGCAGCCGTGTTGAATTGACATCACTCCATAAACAGTTTAGGGGTCACTTGGTGTTACTGGTTGGATATTGGGAATTACAAGCTGTAACTTCTAGTTGAACTTTTGAACAATAACCCAAACATTAAATGTATTTTTCTAAAATCCCTAAATTGTCCATGAAGAGACACATGACAAACAAAACAGTATAGAATTACCTGTCACCCCAGTCTTTGGGTATAGCAGTGTGAAGAGCTCTTCTGGAAAAATTCCATGGCGGACTTTTCCTCCCTTCTCTGGCAGAGGGGGTACAGGTGCCAGGCTCTGAGGAGATGTGTGGAGGGAACGAGACGCCTGGACCACACTGAAAAGACCATGTTTTATTTTACAAAACATACATTCCAAAGACTTTCACTTCCAAAGTTAGATTATTATTATTATTTTTTTATTTACAAATTTTCATTTGCAGAACAGTCACTGACTCAAATCATACATACCAGGGACCAAAGGAACCAGTGTTTTTCAGGGCTGAACCTGGAAACATAACACATGATCCATTATGTCAATGTCATTCTCAATGAGACTGGCAGCACTTCTATACAACTACTACAAAATTGATCAGCAAGCTGGATATGAAGAAATGTACAGGACATCTATATAAAATACTAAGAAACATGCATATTAGCAGATGGTAACTTTTGCACGTCTCACTTTCCCTGTCTCTTCCATAAGTTGCATCTATTCAGCTCTACTGTATAGAGTAAATTAATCTTCGTTGATCGCAATAACCTACCATTTCACTCACAGATCACAAAGTCTGTGAAACACTGAGCCACGAAAATGGGTGTTTATACGCGATAAAAACATGAAACGTTCTCACTACCTAAACTGTCCAACAATATTAAGCCTACGTCAAATACTATAGAATACGAGTTTGTTATCTACTATATAAAAACTACATTCCAACATTCAAAGCTATTCTGATGTAGTATGTAGTACACGAGTTTAGGCTAAATGAAGGACGTCTGGTTTGAACTGACAAGTGACCGGCATTGCATGGTTTTGTAGCTAGCTAATATCGCCTATGCTAACAATTAAATTTAGTCACAGATATCGATAAATATCCAAGGGAAATATTTTAACACCACCTACTAAACTACTTCCGAAATGTCTGTGCATATTTTCATAAACTCACTGGGAAATTCATTTAGATCATTAGCTAGTTAGCTAGCTAGGCCTGCTCTTTTTACCCTTCAACTTCATATTCGCCATACGTTCCTACCAGGATAACTAAAACAAGTGAAAAGCAACAACGTTAACCTTTTTTTATGACCAACCTGAAACTATCACAAGTCTGGAGAGCATATCTGGAAGAAGGTAGGGCGATAACCCAGGCCGAAACGTATCCTTTAGCAGACACTGGCAGTCCTCGGCCTCACTGTGCCCTTCTGCAACGAGCAAGGGTGCTACAGAAATCTCACAGGTGATATCGCGAGAACTCGCGTAACCGCTTTAGTAACATCCGGGTCCTCGCGATACACTTACCAACCAGAAGGTGGCGTAGTTTTAAACGACATATTTGGTAGGAGGAAATGGCGCCTAATTTGCTAATGGCAGACAGCTTGGTGGAGAATATTAAATGACAATTTACAATCATTCTTTACACTGCTTAGGGTTACTGTGTGAAAAATACATTTAAAACACAAGTATCTTTCCTACCAACCCATGTGCATGTTTTAGGTAAATAAACTGAAATAGTCTAGAGTACTTTTCAAATAGCATTTTTGCGGTATCAATCAACTACCACTACACTTTACCTTGAAATTGCGTTTACAATAAATTGTGAAGTCTAATAAATAAATTTCAATAAGTTTTAATTCTAAACTGATATTCAATTTAATTGTGTTTAAGCAAATCCTCTCAACCAGACAAAATAAGAACATTCACCTGTGAAATATTCAAGTCATATGCTCATTTCAGGATCAAGGGAGAAAGTAAAAACCTTGACTTGAATTAGGCTTTGTTGCCTGAGAGTTATAACTGATATTATGACAGGTTATATGCATGTTTATTTCAGAATTAAAATGATACTTTTCAATCCCAGACATTTTTGTCATGATCAAATTTGTGCTATTGTGCTGCCTCTTTCAAGCTCCAGCAATTCAGTTGTGTAATGCCATGTGAACACACCAGCCATTTCTAATCTAAAAGGCCCATCCGTGTGCAGTAGTACTTTCAGTATGGGTGGCTGCAGAGATAGAGTAACTCATGCAAGACTGTGTGCTTCCTCTTACTTCCTGTAAACTAGCAAGGCTAAAGCAGTAAACCGCTTTTCTTGTTTGAACACATTTTCACTTTCTCACCTGTAAAGTTTTCCCAGATCAGCACTGTGTGTCTTCCAGGACTCATACAAAACAGGTATTTATATATTTTTTCAATCAAAGATTATAGAACTAAAGGTTTTTAAAAATATATTTGTACCGGTTAGTTTCCTTCGATGCTGTCATTAATGTAGCAGTGCAGTTTTTCAGTTATATCAGGAATACTCAGTGTGAGAAAATGCAAAACTTCCTTTGTTGTTTGTGTAATTGGGTACATTGTGAGTAATTAGAATTGGAAATGTTGCATAGCATGTTATGTGAATTTATGTGAACTTTATAGTACTGGGTATATGAATGAATGTGAGCAGTGGATGAGATGCTATACCTTTTGAGTATTTTTTGTTTACTTACTAAAAGAACATCTTTCCAGCTAATCATTTATTGTCTTATTTTTTGTTAATTTGACAGTAGTAGAGAAAACGGTTCTTTGTAGCACTCCAAAGGGTCTTTGATTGGACCATTTTAAAGTTCTATTTAGCATCATACAATGTAGGGTTTGCAGTTTAGAAGAAGTCAAAGCTAGAAATGCTAATAAATCTAGTAATCCTTAACAGGGCTTGATGCATGATAGCTTGTTATTTGTTTGCAGCTGTGTGAAGATCAGCAAGTGCCTGCTCTCAAAACACAAGAAGCTCATAGCTGTATAATCCCACATCCTTTCTACTAACGGTACATTTACTGTAACATTGCTGTAATGGAGCTTCGTCTGAACAGTCACTGAGAAAACCATAAATCATCAACTGGTGTAAAGAATCAAAACACCAAACTCCATCCAACTGGGGCACAATGATCACTCTTGATAGTAACACAAGTCAACATTGTGACTATGATATAAAACTGGAACAACGTGCTGTGAAGCACAGAAATCTTGGGGATCGAAACAACGTGACAACATGTCGGAGTCCAACCCGAGATGTGGATACAAAATGGATTAAAAATGAGTTACATCGCAAAAGGCAGGACGAATTTTCAAAGAGACGACCAGCTGACTGCAACGTGAGAGCTCTGTTATCTCCACGGACAAGACGTAATCATGCACAAGAGGGAGTTCGTGTGACGCAAATGTCTACGGCCTACAGACATCCAGAAATCAGCCCAGTTAAGCAGGTGAACAAGAGTAAACACACTTTGTCTGATACATTTTTGTTGTTGTTTAAAAAAATAACTAAGAATTAAAATACAAGGGAGATTATAGGATAATAATCAATATTACTGTTATAGGAAAATAATTGCTGGCGTAGCTTGATGTGGTCCAGTGCAAAATGAACTTTTTTCTCATAACACCAAATAAGTCTTTCATTCATATACCAGAGCAATTTGCAAATGATTACAATTTTATAATTTTTACTAATACATCATGTCAACCATTTTTTCATAGCATTTATTGCTATGGAACATCCCCAAAGACGTGGTATGTTTTAAGTTATAGCACCAATAAACAGTGATTTAGATAACTTCCTTTTCTTTTGTCTATGATGCAAATAACTACAACTTTAATCATTTTATTCCTATATCTTTGTGTATATTAACATTGTGTAACATTAACTCTGTACCTGTACTCTGCTTAATGACAATAAAGTTGAATCTATCTATCTAACCTATCTATCTATATCTAGTAATATTGCACTGTGTTTATATAAACCCCTGCAGGCAGTGTTCTGTGCTTCAGTGAATAATGAAAATGCAGTGAAGATTGACAGAGTTGCAGCTGTCCTCGATTCACTTCATCAGAGAGAAAAAGCAAAACAAGAACGAGGTAAGCCTCTTTTCTTTCAGGCATTACACACACAGCATGCATAGGTGTTGAGTATATAAACAGAAATTATAAACAGAAAGCATAGCTCATGTGAGACTATTTTGATTTCGTTAGCTCTGCTTAGAGACATCACACAGCTCACAAACAACCACAGGACAGCACATACTGCTAGTGTGCAGACTGAGTGAGTAATCTTCCTTCATGCTGTACATGGAATTCAGTTATAATGTAAGTATAGTTTCATTTACAAATTCAGTCACAGGTTTGTGACAGGTTTGTGGTTTTTTTTCTCATAGGTCAGGCACTGCAACTGTCAAAGATGAGGTAAGTTGATGAATTAAGTCACTGTTCTCATTCAAATTGTCCTTAATCAATGTAACTACTGCAAAGTTTTCTTTTTTTATTAATTCATTTCTATTAAGTCTGTTTAATCTTCTTGATCTTGCCGTCTGTAGGACATTCAGCAGTTGGCGACTTATTTAGAGGTGATTATACTGTATGTGTTATATGATATTTTCTAAATTATTATCATGTCCTTAATAATAATTAATGAATTAATAATAATAATGAATAGAATTAAGGTTGTAGAATAGAATAGACTGCCTGTGTGAATCATTTACTTTTTTATTTTTGCATTGTGACTATCGAGTTATTGTGTTATCGTGTTCATCGGATCATGGATCCAAATTTTCTTTGCTCCCATGTAAGCTTGTTACAATTATAAAAATGATGTCTGAGGATTTGATTATTTTACCCTAGTGCAACAATGCACATCTAAAAATTTGCATAATGTATAAGTAAACTAAATATCTGACTTTTGGAATGAAATTAATTGCCAAGGGAATTCTAACACTACTAATTCATTGATTGTGTGTCACTTAGCTTACCTAATGGTCAGATATAATAATCAGCCATATTCAAATCAGGCCTGATTTCCTCATGTGCAGGAAGCGTTGTATAGAGAGGAGGTTTTAAAAAAGAAGCTGACTGCCTTACAGAGGAGTACATCGACACTGCTGCATGCCACTGAGCTGCTGTGGAAGGTCAGTGCAGCAGATAATACTGCTTTATTTTAATTTACTCTCACACCAACATTCTATTAACATATACTGTTTTTCTTTTTCTAAATTAAACATTCACATGTTTTCAGTAGATAAATAGATGATACTCAAACCAACGAGCATAGCTTTCAAGGGTATTTTAAAAACAACTCATGAAAAGACGTACTGAAATCGTACATCCTTTCTTTCCTATTTGTGTCAGAAATATAAATGTCTGAGTGGCTTCTGTGGTTTGCAAGTATCCGGCTGTTTGCTTTTCAGCTTGAAAAAAAGAGAACGACATTTACTCACTCAAAAAAAACTGAAAAAAAAGTGTTGGGTAGCAAATACATATGTATGTATGTATGTATGTATACTTACACAGGTGTTTATGGAAATAGAATCAACTATGATCATATGTGATGCATTTAATATTTAACAGTCAGATTTGTACAAAATACATCTTTGTTCAGCAGTTACAGCTGACAGGGTTTTGTCTCAAAATCTTTCTTTAAATATTCTTGGATATTCCCGGATTTCTTCATCCATCCATTTATTTAGCTAGATTAAAAATACTATATTGTGGCACGAAACAGTAATAAAACATAATATACATGCTCAAGTGCATACACTCTGACTTTCAGTGGAAGCTGCATCCGTTAGCTGTGCCTTAGTCACACCACATTTCCTTTTCCTCCCACAGACTCGCTGTGATGAAGATCTGCTGAAGAACAAGATCAAGACACTGGAAGCTCAGCTACAGCTGTGCATGAAGGTAAGTCAGAGTCCTTGAAAAGTAGATTCATATGTTAATAATACATGTGATTATAAACGGAAAACAGAAATTCATACCTCCCTCAGTACATCAGCCAGTTATGTGTAAAAATAAGTGTGTCTGTCTAAAATTCTTTCATTTTCTTGGTTTTTTAATCCATAATTGCTGAGTGTATTCTTATTCCTTAGAGAGTTCCCCAGGATGGAATAAATGAGGTAGTGTTAAAGATGGAGAAACAGAAGGAGGAGTATGAGAAAAAGGCCTTGGAAGCCATTCAGAAGGCCACAGAGGAGAATTCAGAAGCACAGAGCAAGCTGCAGAACCTGCAAGTAAGTGCAGCTGTGGAAGTGTAATCACCTTTCATGCTCAGTTATAGGCACGATCATTTGAAATCTAGACAACTTTTCATGCCAGCATCATCTTTCCACAAGGAGGCACTGCAGGTGGCCCAGGCAGAGTCAGTGCGGTGGCAGAAGCTGTATGAAGAGTTGAGAGAGAGCTCCAACGTGCTGAGGAAGAGTCAGGATCAGTTCACAGATCAGATCCATCAGCTACAGCATCAGCTCCAGGTCAGACCACAGACACAGATCAGAGGCAATTGGCTATTGCAGGGGATTTTTTTTAAGGAATGTTAATAATAAAAATGCTGCCATAATTAGATTTATGGTATCATACCAGTAAATGTGTGTATGTGTGTTGTGCAGAGATCCAGGGAGCAGGAGGAGTCACTGAGGGAGCAGTGTGATATTCTGCAACAGGATGAGGAAGAGCTCCGCACCGCTGTCCTTCTGCTGGGGCAGGATAACCAGACCCTTAGAGAACAGCTAGAAAAATTCAAAGGTATATTTCACATCTGCATAACAACCGTAGCAGTTTAAACTACTGGGCTGGATTTTCCTCAAATTGTTTCATGAGCTGGTTTATTATTCTGGTTCACCCTGTCAGAAAACAGTTACGGCTTCTGGAATAATATCACAGAAGTGTACAAGCAGGGACAGAAGCCATACCAGTTTGTTGGGATGGATAGCAGCATGGCTCAGCAGCTCCACCAGACTGAGCAGAGACTCAGCCTAAAGGACAAGGAGGTAAGAATACTCACTCTCTAAAGGACTGCTTAACCCTCAAGCCTACTTTAATATTATAAAATCTGTGTCTGTTGTTCCTCTTATTAAATAATATTTATGGTACAAAATACCCAAAAGTCCTTTACATGCTTGTAGTTTCACCTAACAGCAGGTGTGATTGAAATCTATGTAGGTGAGTTTAACTTGTGTATATAAGTCATTTTATTCCACCATGTTACTCATGGGTTAAAATACTCTAAAGCTAAACCTAAAAACTTTCAGAATATAAAA
>JAOTRN010000031.1:4397316-4409744 GCA_028566695.1 Bagroides melapterus
GACCAACTTTATTTCTGGTAACATTGCAGCCTTCCAACATGCTCTAGAAAAACCATTTTAAATGTTAGAAAAAGTTTGTTTTTGCCATAACATAACAGCTCTTGGTCAATTTTAGTGCCATCAGTTTGGGCATTAAGGGAAAGATTCTAGTCGAATGCAAGAAGTTTTTAACATTTTTTTTCTCTACTGGCACAGAATCCTGTATTACCAATATCAATGAAGTCAGACTCCTCTAAACATGCCATGCAATTAGTGTAAAAACCTTTACTGGGACTCGATTACTTTGAGGGGTCTTTAATAAAGCATAGCATTTGATTAGTTTTGCTGTTACTAAGAAACCAAAATTCATTGCATGTGGACTGAAACTGTGATTTACTACAAACTCACATTCACAAAATCCTCTCTCCTTAGGGCTGATAGCTTTGTGTTCTCAAAAGATTTGCGTGTATGATTGCGCTAATAATAATGCTTTTACTTACAGACTGTGGAATGTTGGTATATATATCACAAGCTGCCAGTCACATGTCTAAGCCAGTTAACCACTATTTCTTACAGGATTTTTAAAAATGTATTTATAACAATAAATATAAGAAATTTACTTGTATGATGATTAACTTTTGATCAGATGTTACTCAAATTGGAATTTTGATACAGATTGGCATGGTGTTGCTTATAAGATAATCCAGATAATGATTATAATAAACATTTAATTGAATGTAAAATGTAAACATTTTTGCCTGTAAAAACTCCTGTAAATGTATTAATAAAAATAAAGAACATGCTAGGTTTATAAATATAGTGCAGATGGAAGTAAAAATGTGTAAATGTAAATCGTGCTCAGAAGTCCTCTCTGTGTATCTTTGGTTGGGGTAATCTTTTTAAAAAAGTTTCCATTAAATGTGTCACACAAATTCATACATTACCCTTATGTTTGTTCATCGTTACAGTCTCTTATGTAGTGTATAAAAGAAATAAAATGAAAAATAAACTAATAGCAAAAGCAAGCCTACTGTCAATAATTCTTATGTATATACAATCAATAAGTAAAGTGCTTTTAATATTGCCTTAGTAATAAGCATTGGTATCATAACTATACATAACTACATTAGTACAAACAAATGACCCATGAGATGAATAACTCGTGCCAATACCTACCTAACTTTTTTAAGTGTGCAAACAAGACGAGTGTCTTGATTTATGAGGCCACAAAGTAGGTTACTTTTTTTTGTTAAAGTCACTCTCGTGCCAATGTAATATTAACGGTATACCGAATAACAAGTGTCCATTGAGTGGATCATGTTCTTTAGTTTCTAACTGTGTTATTTTAGTCCTCATGCATTAATGTCCACATTGGGTTCTTTGATTATGTTATTGTTCTTATTATCCACTCAAGATCTGAAGGCTCTTGTTGCAATTTGAAGGCTCCTTTAGGCATTTTCTTCTACTTCAGACCGGGCCAGCCTCTGTCTCCGAATGCCACCTCGCCAGTAAATGATAGAGGTGAAGGAGCACCAGGTGTGTAAAGATCTGAGTCTGTGTCTGATTCCCCTTCAGCCAAGTAGGGTCTGATACGAGTACAGAAGGGTATTCTTCCTCCTCCAAACAGTCCAAGATTCACTGGAGGGAGGAACTCCTCCTCCTTGGCTTGTGAGATGCTGAAGCCACTGAATGAGCGATCTAACTCCTCATGGTCCACTGAAGGAATGGAGAGGGATGTGTCGCTGTCAACACCTGTTTTAGGCTGCGTGCGTCTGTGGCGTCTTTGCCGTCCGCCCTCCACACTGTCATGTGGTGGTGGAGGTGGGATACGGTAAAGTGACGGGTCATCAGTGCCTGGTGATGCCCCACGGCTGTTATTCCAAAGAGGTACATTGAGTGGCTGCTCGCTCGGCTCGTGCCAGGATGTGGATGGACGGCACATACTGTTGGGATGTGTCCCAGTTGGGCTGGGCTCTGGACTATTCTTCTCTTCCTTTTCGTCCTGCACCTTCTCACTCTTGTCTTCTGGGCTATGGTATGGTGGTGCTGGATCAGCCATCTTGAAGCCCAGCAACGCCTCAGTTTCCGAGCGTGGAATACCCATGCGTGTTGTGTACACGTTCACCAAGAAGTCAAGTTTACGGTCCATCGCAACCACCTGAATGACCAAAAGCTTTTTAATTCATTCATATTTGGAAACTGGTTCCCTTTTGTGCTATCACTAATATCACAGCCATTAATCAAACATCAAAAATGAAACAATTTCAAAAAAGAATTTACCTGTTTCTCCATCCTGAAAAATCGTCCCATCATACTGGGGTCATTTTCCTGAGCCATGTCACTCTTGGGTTTCTCCTTATCCCCTGATGATACTCCCTTTCCCACTATCTGGTCCACCCTGACAATTCATGAAACAATCTCTTCTATCTAGAGCTAAGACACTGTGGATCTTCCTTACAAATATTCAAAATGCATAAAAAGCCACATAAACAACAGTGGAGTGTCCTTTGTATTAAAAAATAAAAGGGATGCAAATGTTTAAGAATATGCACTGAATCATGCAGCGAAACATTGTTGGTTATATGGAAAGACATAATGGTCCCTGGATGACTTTGCCTTTTTCTTTCTTTTTTTTCTTTTCCTTTTTTTTTTTTTTGAAAATGAAACATGCAAAACTGCTGCAGTGTTCATCATAATCATGCTCTCTATGTTACACACAAAATCTGATTAAAAGGGTTAGTGTCACAGTCTCTGCAAGAGCAAGATTGGAGAAAGTATTAAACCATGACTGTATTCCAATACTGTTTTCTTGTGCCCTCATCAATGTCCCTTTATCATTTCCCTTTGGAGGTGGGGGATGAGATGGGTTTGTTTATTTATTTATCACCTTATTGGGGGTTTGTTTGTACAGTCACTTGTACACTTTAGGATCTGAACCTGCACAAAAGGTTTAGAGACATTAACCCACTTGTGTAGCACCATGTAGCTACCATGCCCAAATATAATGCTGATAAAAAAAACATTGGTCATTCTGTTGATAAAAGTATCAGACAAAACTGCCACCAACCATATAAACATCTTCCAGCTCACTGAGTAGTGTGAAACTTTACCTCAGTCAGTTGGAATTCATGAGAAAGCACATGGATTATCTATGTGGGTGTTTTCTTGACCTGATTTAGTTATCTGTAATTTCCTGGTCTTGGATATTGACAAATTCATTGTCGCGGATCTATTATCTGATCTATTCTCTGGTCACGGGAAGCCTGAGGCATCATTGGGCATCAAGGATACACCCTGTACGGAGTGCCAACCCATCACAGGGCACACACACACTCTTATTCACTCACGCAATCACACACTGTGGACTATTTAGAGATGCCAATCAACCTTGTCTTTGTACCGGGGAGGAAATCAGAGTACCCAGAGGAAAACCCCGAGGCACGGGCAGAACATGCAAACTTCACACACATGGCGGAGGCGGAAATCAAACCCTCAACCTTGGAGGTGTGAGGCAAACGTGCTAACCACCAAGCCACCCTGCCCCCCATATATTGACAAATTTATGTATAATATTGTGTAATTACTTGCAGACTATTGTTATAGTAGCTATAGTATAAAGAGTTAAAAAATAATTCCTGCTTTAAATTAGTCATTAGACTTTAAGAATGCACACTTGCAATAAGGGGATGCAAACTATGGCCTAACATAATGTATATCCTGCAAATATCTTATTTAAAGTTTTAGGTTTCTGCTTAAAAATAATTGTTCTATACGTTATATCACGCTTCACATCATGTGAGCTCTTACGTCATATACTGTATATCCAGCTAGTGTATGGACCATATTAAACAAAATGATGCATTACGATAAATATAAGTGTAAACAGCACTAAAGCATAACTGATTACATTCATTTTGAGATGCATGTGGTTCATATTTGATCAACTATAAATGAAACAAAAGTGTTAAACTTTAGAGTCTTAAAATAAGATTCTGAGGATGGATTTAACACAAGCCTAGACCAATATATTAACACATGAATATCAATATATTTACATAAAAAAGGCAATATATTGTCATGGCTGGGAGAAGGAAGGGGGATTATGAAGTAGATTATAATATCTGTATATCAGAAATACATGTGTATCACAGTGACCTTGTATCGCAAATATCTGAATTGTTTGAGCTAGATTCAGGATTTGTGTGGTTTGTGGGGTGGATATAGCTGCACTTTGCTGAAAGCGGCCAACCCTGCTTAATAACATTAGCTCTAAAAAAAAATGCTGATGTGAAACATCCCTGCTGTATCTAACTCAGGTGAAAATAAATTTCCTCCAAACCACTCTAATACAACTCTAACCTAGATGTATAGTGGACTGTATACTGGATGACTGTGTGTTGTCGCGATAGAATTTTCTATTAAGGGCTTATATTACGAGACAGTAGCTTATGTCAACGTATAACATATGTCGAGTTTCCTCTTGACTAGTGCATCCCCTGTTCTATTCCTGAACCTATCGCTCTGTCAGAGTTGAGAAGGTCACGTGGAAAACAATATTGTAATGCAGAGAGATCCACCCAGACGAGTGGTGAAGTGTTAACTATACGTAATCCCAGCCGTCATTGTAACACCTTTGACATAATACCTAGAAAAAAGGTTTTAAATAAGACAACAAATGAAGAATGTTCAAACTATATTACCTGGTACCATGCTTTATGATGCTTCATGCTTCACGGATTCTGTTATTAATGGTTGGGTTAATTTTCCTTTTCAAATGCAAGAATGGCATGCATAAATGTATTAGTCCCCCACTAATTCGAGTATATGCTCACTGGTGTGAGTACAGAATTATTGGACAGCATTTACATGGTTTTGGAGGTTTAACCAAAGCATATTTTGTGTATTTGTAAAAGGGATATGTAAAGACTGTAGTCAGGGCTAAAGAACAGAGTACTGTACTACATTTACTGCTATTCATTTGATTAGTAGCATTAAGATTAAAACCATGACTTTGCAATGCTGTTCAATAATGGGCAAACTGCAAACCGCTTGTGCCTTTTGATTACGTACTTCTTATGGCGAGGGGTCGAAGGGGGTGGGGGGCCCACAATCAAATCTATCCTGCCAAAGTACATAGAGAAGAAATGGGGCAAAGCATCATGAAGCAACACATGGATAGCAATCACAGTGCTCCACAGAGAACCAAGGACAAATAAGTGAGAATATATTCCATGCCACATTTGATATGACATACAGGCAATGGTTATTTGCTGTTGGAATATATTTTATATGTGTGGAAAGATGATTTGATTTCACAACATATATATGAATCTTATTTGAGAGAGAAACATGACTCTGGACTCACAACAGAATTTTGGAATGTGAGAGAAAAAAAAATTGGGGCAGTGAAACTTTGATCCATTCTTGCATAATATTTGTTTTTTCCGGGTGCATGGGTGCTCAGAGATGAGTGAATGTGTCATGGGAATGGCAACCACTAAATAGGAGTGTTTAAATTGTATCTAAAAAAAAAAAAAAAGAAGTGACATTGTGTAAACACCAGAGGGCGCTGTGCCTGAATTCAGAAGCATCGTTAGAAAATTTAAAACGCAAATTATTGCGTACAAAGAAAGCATGTGTGCAAGAACTCTGACGTCTGATCCCAGTGGTTATGTAAAATTAAATGCAGCTGTGATTGGACAGTGGTCTTGCCTGGACTGCAGGTTCTTGATGCGAGAAAGCATGTCCAGATGTCCTGCTGAATACTGCTCAATCACATCCATTACATCATACGGCCTCAAGCTCTCTTTAAACCGTCTCTTAGATACCAGGAAACGCATGATACTAAGAGCAGGACAAACACATCTTCTCAGTTAAAACAGCATTATCAACAGAGACAATAGATCAATAGATTAGCATTTCAGTTTCCCTGATATTTCAGAATTTCCTGATATTTACATCTAGATGTAAATATTATTCAACCAAATACATTTGGATTTGCATTGTATAGTCTGATATTAACTGATATGAAACTGATATTTATTGCTTATTAGTTTGTCATGGTCTCTCTTTAATGTACAAAACGAATTAATTCATTAATGTTTTTGGTTTCCTGTCAGTGGTCTCATAACTCATCTTTAAAAACAAAAGCTGGTCCATAATAAAGAATTAAGAAGTGGACAAGTATTCAGATCAAACTGACATCCAGTGTACTAATTACTGAATATATAAAGACTGTTTAATAACCTGCTGACTGAAAACCTTCACAAACATTATTAAAAGACAGTTCATGTGTCCATCTCCTACCAGATTCCCCTTATGGTGGCTTTCAGTGCAGGAGACAGATCTTGCAGAAATTCATAATTTCTATCATCACCAAAGTCCTCAGGAAGACTTGCTTCTATAACACACAAATCCAAAAAATCTCTTAAAAACAAGAAGAAAAAACAAGAGTGCTGTTCCAGTTAGAACATTCTAGAATTAGGCAATAATCTTGACCTGAGTATAGTCAAGTCATGTTATTACTTGCTAGATCTGTATACTGTATAATTATCTTTTAGTTGTTAGCATCTTTTTTAGATCATGCTTCATTGTTCTCATCCTAAGATTAAACTGCATTATTAACCATGCACAAAACACTTACCTGACACTCTGAATATTAAACCACACTATGCACATAAAAAGACTCACAGCAAAACATATTTGGACTCCAGCATGTTCTACTCTACTACCGGCTGACATGTTCAGATGGTAGGAAATGTAACGGGAATATTTTTATGTCATATGAATTAAGATATTAATATGAGTCATAGGAATCATACGGTATGAGTCATATAAATTCTACATCCAATTCAAATGACATAATAGTCAGTGAGTCTTTGATGAAGTCACTGAATATTGTAAACAATTCATTTTGTTTCCTCCAAAAGCACAGAGAGATCCTCATGCAGGTAATGCAAAGAGGTTTGGGGGGGAAAGGAGCAAAAAGACAGAATATATTTGTTTGCAACACAGTCAGTCATAAAAACACATTAATTTCAAAATGCATTATTGCATCTTGTAAAAGGGACATAATCATTAAAGTAAGTAATGATTAATAACTCTGCAGATTTTGCATATTCAGGCATTTCTAATATTATTTCACTACCAGGATTGGCCTTTCGATACCTCTGTTGGTGAGACGCAGGATTCAGCAGAGTTTATGACAGAGGGTGTTGCATGCAAAGCAAATCTTTTAAATGCAAGCTGCAACTCAGTAATTAAAAAGCCATTTTTAGACATGCAGTCTTTTTCTTCTACAGTTGCTCCTAGCTGAGCTTGTGTTATAGTGGCTTAAAGTAAAAGCACATCCCTAAAAAACATGATTTGTCTTACTGATCAACCCCTCAATTGCTGCCAAAATGTGGAGAGAGAAAGAGAGAGAAATGGGAAAGAAATGGTTAAAAGTTTCAGATGAAAATGGTTTAAAGAACCACATGTCAATCACAAGTTGCAGACATTTTGTGACTAATTATTGCCCTTTATGAATGAACACATCATGGTTAAATGATGTCATGGCTTTGATGCTGAAAGTGAACATTTTGGGCCACATTTTCAAAACAAATCATTTTCATCTACTAATGTAGAAGTCTATTAACTCCCCAAAACATTTATGTTTGAGGCAGTAATTAATTAATGAAGCAGTTGCAGTTACTACATATAAATATATATTTATATATTTTACAGCAAACTGCAATGTCATCTGGATGCTTTCTGGATCGTATTTCTGGATCACAGCCTAACCTGGAGAACTCTTCTTTCCGAGGTCTTCATCCTGCATCTCAATCAGCACTTTTTTCAGTGAAGAGAAATGAGAAAGGAAGCGATGAGAGTGTAGACTGTAAGCAGGAAGAAATGAAATATAAAATATCCTTTTTAAGCTGATCACAGCATGGCATGAAGATGCAAAGAAACTAACTAGTGGAGGAGAGCTAGTCAAATTCTTGTGCCTATCCTATGGACCAGTACAGTCAATGAAAACGTGCACGTTAGGAGTAATTAGGCCTCGACCGTTTTTATATAGCTAATGCTAATTAAATTCTACAGTATATCTGACAGCATGTGTTGAACGTGACAGATCTGAGAAAAAGCTGTAACAGCTGCTTCTGCCAGTCAATAAAATCTGTTCTTATTATACACAGTTCCCATATTAAAGACCAAAATTGAAACACAAGGAGAGTGTGTGTGCTGTGTGTGTGTTTGCCTGCATGGGTATATATACACACACATGCACACAGTTCTGACCTTCTGAGGTCCGACCCTCTTTCATCTTAAAGGAGTGTCTGGAGCGGTTCCGCTCAGTGAAGCTCCAGCTCTTTGGCACTTTGCTTGGACTTTCTGCTGCTCCCTCATCTGCTCCAGGTGATTTGGTCTCCTTTCCCCCTGCACTCTTAGAAGGGCTGAATGCTTTCTCTTTTATGCTTGGTTTACGGCTGTATAAGAAGCATTTTTGGGGTATACGAGTGAAACAGAGATAAGAAATAATCAGTCAGATCGTTATGCATTGACAATAGGCACGATAACACACTGCTGAAGAACTGGCACATACAGTAATCCTGTGAATTAAATAGAAAGCCTAGCCTTCTGTACGCTGGAAATAAGATTCATAATGAATACACATATTTAAATTGTAAAATATTTAAAGGAGACTTCTATTTAAATTTTTATTCATCGAGTTTAGAGGGACATTTAGCTGTAATTTATCTCTAGCTCGCTTCAAACAACCGAATACAGCGAAAAATACAAAACCAATCATAAAGCGAGCTGGGTTATAGAGGCGGAACACTAGAACGGCAAAACCAATCATATTAGAGAAGTGATTTATGGAGGTGGGACTTATTGCAGAGAACGAGATCTGTTAACCGTTTCTCATTTAAATGATTCTTGGATAAATACATTTTAAATAAAATAAGTAAGAAGTAAGAAACACAAAACACAGACGGAGATCGGTGGTTATATATAAATATAAATTAATTGTTTTGTTGAATTATTGATAGGGACAATTCAGTGTTTCCTAAACAAATCGACACCCTTGAAGCGTTAAAGCTCTGTCAAGACGCGACGTGAATGATTATATACTCAAGGGGCGTCGATTTGGTTATGGACATATATCCCAATATCCAGGGAACACTGAATTTTATTTATGTCCTAACCAATGGCAAACTCAAACTTACGCCTTACACTTGGCTGTGTGTAAAAACCTCTCATTCTGGACACCTGTATGTAAGTATTTTTTTCATTTGCTATCAGTCTCAAGATTCAAATCACTTCATATATTAATACAATAATATAACAATAAACCCATTTTTCATGATTTTTCATTATTTCAATCGGGCATTTTTAGTTCACTTTGTATAACTGCTTCCAACCTAATTCATATTTTCACCAACTATCACACAAAAACAAGGAAAAAAGAAATTGTAATGATGTTTCTCAACATTTATGCCATGCGAGCTACAACAGTCCCCTCATGCTTTCACAGCCATGTAAAATGCATTGACAAAAGAACCCATGCACTTTAAAGCATGCTGAAAGTCTTTGTATGCAGACCATGCTGAACATATGTGCTTTACTGTCTTCATATTAGATTGCACAAACATTGTATGTTTGGTCTCTTAAGAAATAATAGGCATCATGTAAAAGAAAAGAAAAGAAAACAAAAAATAACTGTCTAACACTGATCAGGTGCAGGATTGTTACGCTTGCCTTAAATTAATTTGTGTCAAGTCATTTCAGAAACTGTGAGATAAACTGTGAGATAAACTTTGTACAGAGCCTTCCATGCCAAAGATGATAACACAAATAGGTTCTGTATAGTTCAGTTGATTTGTAAAGTGAAATATTGTTCTTTTTCTGTTTGTTATTGGGGCAGCAGCTACCAAATGATTAAATTTTAAATGTCATTTGGACATAAATACAGATAAAACTGTGTCATTCCTTACAAGATTACCAGCAGATTAGTAGCTTATAGTAAAGCTTGATGTAAAGGTAAAACAGAAGACTACATGATCTAATGACACAGACACTATCTGTATTTTTCACAGCGCTGAGCATTTAATTCAAAAGAGAAAGAGATTCCCAATAGAGGTTTTGTATAAAGGTATGACTATATAAAGGTATGGCTCTTGTTGGTATTTACATTTCACTCATGACTAGACCTACTCATAACACAAAACCCCACTGGGCAACTTTCAAGCTGTTGAAATGGTCAGGCTGTGCCACAAGCAACTCTCTTGCAGTTTCTCTCTCTTTCTATCTATCAGTCTATCCTTCTGTCCTTCTAACATTTCCTCTCTCCCATTCTGTCTTCATTCAAAGCTAAAAGTCTGATCTGCATAGTGATCGTTGTTTATATAGCAGACCAGAATCCAACTGACAACAACACAACTGGTGAAATAGGACAAACTGGGCGTTGAAATATCTCCAAAAAAGTGACATGTTTACCTTAGAAAGAATAAATTGAAGGAACACATTTGAAAATAGGGTCAAAAATGAGAAATTATAGACAGGGAAAAGACACAGATCCAAGTGCTGGAGAGAAATCTGGACGTGCAGATGTTAGTATCTGTGTGCTACGGTACCTATTGGTTCTCGGGCAACACCCACAGAGGGTGTCTTTGTGTGAAAGCTCACTACTGCAAGTGTGGTTCAGTGGGTGGTGAGAGACACAAGAGATTGTACAAGGAATAGTCAAAATGGTAGAGGCTATAATTAAGAGATAATTTATTGAGAAGACAATGAAACTTTGAAATATGAGCTGCACTTAATATTACAGTACAGTATTTTACAGGGTATTTTACTTGTCAAAAGTGTACAGTTCTAGTAAAAATGAAGGCATCCAATTAATCTTTGCAACCATTGTTAACTTCCTAATGCAGTATTGGTAGAAGGTGAGAAATGTTTTGTACCACAATCAATACCTTGTAAATACATAAAGCAGTATTGTAATATAAAGTGCTACTTCACTGAATCTGTCAGTGTTTCGAATAACAGATATCCAGAGAGAAATGCATGGATTTTGCATTTCTTTGCAGACTAATGCTGATGCATGACCCTCCCAAAAAATCTGTGACATGAATCATTTCTGTAATGAGTGGGTTTTGGGAATTGACATTCAAAAACCCATACAAACTTTAGTTATTAAACCAACCTGGGGGAAGCTTCAGGCTGTGAGTCTTTCCTGTGGTTCAAAAAAAAAAAGGAGAATAGAGAGTGAGATGTGAGACAGTTAGTAATGAAGTACTGACCGATTAAGGAATTGTGACTTAACCAGAACTCATATCATCTAAAAAAAAACAACAACACTGATTAGTGTTAGCACTACGATTTGATTCAAGCCATTTAATATAAAAATAGAATTGTCACTCCAACCTGAATCCAGACTTGCCCTTCAGACTGCGCAAGAGGTCTAGCTGATTGAACGGAGGGATCAGTCTGAGGACACACATTCACACAATACACACTAATTAAGGAAAACATAGCTATAACATCTTTTTATATGTATATATGTTATATGCAACCTAAATATAAATCTCATTTGTTTCTTTTTATTAACTTTTTTCTATTACATTTAACTAATAATGAAGATATTATGCAGTAACCAATAAAGTCAGTTCCAACAAAAAACAGACTAGAGAAACTCACTGAATCTGAATGAAAACTGCTTTTTTGAATCAGAAGATGTGGAATCAGAATAAATGTGTACATGGTCATTATATTCAATATTTATATTTGTTTTTCAACCATAAGCCTTTATCAAAGCTCTCTGTACTTGTTGGTCACTCTACTAATGGACCAGAAATATCAGGAAAAAACATCAATCATTATTAGATTATTGTTTCAAAATCCATGCAGGAGAAATGTTTAATTGTCAGAAATAGCAGACACACAATTCATAATCAACTCTATTATGAACTGTCAAATCATACGTGAACTGAAAAAGAAGAAGAGTGCCTTAGTCATATGTCTTGCTTTAGGTATGGCTTTCAAATAATGTTCTGAAAGGATTACAGGAGGATTGTCCTGTAGAAAAAATATCAGAGATTATGACATATGATCATGATGAAGCAAAAGATTTTCCCCGACAGACTTTAAAGAGATTTTGTGCAGGACATGACTAAACTCGACTCTCTAACACATGGTAGCTAAATCTATACATGAGGCCTGGACCCAGGAGACACATCTACCTCTAAACTTTAATGACTGAATGGAAGTAAATCATGTATTTAGCTCTTTTGGGGCTTTGGGTGTGAAGACTATATTACTCTAGGATTAAAAAAATCTGAACGCTGTGTGCAGGCATAGCTTTATTAATCTACTGTAATAGGCTTCATGTTAGATTAGATTAGATTAGATTAGATTAGATTCAACTTTATTGTCACTGCACATGTGGGTACAAGGCAACGAAATAC
>JAOTRN010000031.1:4589530-4600822 GCA_028566695.1 Bagroides melapterus
ACAAATGTGGTTAAAGGGTTTTAATTTTGTCTTTTTGGTCATAAAATTATTATGCCAATAACAAATTGATTGTTTTTTTTTTTTTTTTTTTTTTTTTAAACTTCTGGCTCTGCTGCAGAAGCACATCATGGGAAAAAAACAAACAGAATTAATGCTGTGGGCCAACAGGAACATTTTAACTGAGTTAGCTGAGTTACAGTAGTTGTCCATCTAGCTGAAAATAGACCATGCAATTAAAAACAAGTATGTATTTTAACAGTAACCACTGTCAAAAACCTCTAATGTTGTTTGAAATAAAAATGTGAAAGTTAGTCTAGATTGGGAACAACACAAAAACTGTACACATGAATTACACTGCCATGTAACATCTCATATTAAAACTTCCAGTTTTATTTCTACATCCTGTGTTTTGTAGTAAAATATTAATGACGTCATCTTGCATTAGCTTGTATTACAACCAGCGATTTTGGTTGTTTCTTTAAAAGCTCACATGATACTTTACTTATCAGACATGATACAGCTACTTGCAATAACAATGCCCTAATAAGTACATAATTTGCTTGAAGGATAACTAATCTTTATCTGCATACTCTTGCTAGTTTTCATCCTCCTCCTCCTCCTCCTCCTCCTCCTCATTAACTTCAATATCTACTTCTTCCTCTTTCTGGCCCGGCTCTCTGACCTCACTGCCTTCTGACTGACACACGTCATCCATTTCCTCTATATCTACTTCCTCTTCTTGTCTCTCCTCAGTAGAAGATTCCACTCTGTCATGGTCACTGCCATCAGCCCCTGAAACAAATGTGTAATGAATTGAGAATGAAGATTACTTGATGCCACAGATACCAGGTTAGTGATTAAAAAGAATAATGTGGAAAAGGATAGCAGTTTTTTTTTTTTTTACATTGAAGCATATTCTACTATTTAGTTTAGATATTCTATAACCTAAAAAATACATTTGAGGGTATATTTATATTGTATATTCTTGCCTGTAATATAGTGCTAATTCATTACCTGTGACTCGGCTTTCATATTCATTGTCCTCCTCGTCCTGATCTTCCTGTTCTTGTTGATCCTGGCTGAGCAGTTCCTGATCATCATCTGAATCCGAGATGATCACACACTCATCACCATTACTGTTCTGGGGTGGCTTAGATGTGCTAAAAAAAAAAAGAAGATAGCTCTTTTAAAAGGTAAAGAGTCAACTGCCCTACTGTCACTAATACATGTAATAGAATAACAGTAATACAAGTCACATGTTACTGCAATAAAAAAAAAAAACTCACATGAAAGATTGCATGACAAAATCCATGCAAATTTAGAATTGTGAATTTTATTACCTGCCATTTTCCTGTGGCTCCCACAGTGGTGTCAAGTAGTACCTAAGAGGGTCTTTGTACAGGTCATCTTTCAGGATCTACATCAGAATTAGGCACAGATGCATAGAATGGTCTCATTATGGAACCGTGACCTACATGAACCAACCAAAACCTAAATCAAAATCTGTGTTCGAGTCACAGACTTATGCACAGTGTCTCTTTGTCTGTGCTGCTATATGGTAAATTTGTTTTTCAACCAAATATACATCTAAAACACTAAGAGACTATAATCTTATAATTATAATCTTGTCCTGTGTGCCTTCTACTACTAGTCCCAACTACTGTCCACCTCTGTCCACCATCCAGATTTACTGTACCTGTGCTATTTCATCCATCCCAGGACTACTATGGTCATCAAACCAGTGGAAAAAACTCTCATACACTCCACGTGAATTCCGCCTTGGTTCCCCATTTCTTGTTAAAGACTGTCCATGATGCCAAACAATTGGATTTGAGAAAGAAACAGGGGATCCTGAGGAGAAATCAACACAATGATGAACACTATATAAAATATATTGAAGACAAAAAAAAAAGACCAAAGTTTCAGTGATCATACCTCCCAAGCCAAGATGAAGCTCTTTTACTATGACTTTGTTCTGAAAGAACGGATTCCTTCGGAAATGAAAGCAAATCCTGTAGCCAAGTTTGTTGTTTTTGAAAGTCTCAATCTGGGATTGGGAAAGAGGCAATTCATCAATCAGGTAGTTCTAATCATGTGTGTTGAAAGGTCACAAACACAGATAAACAGGCCTGGATGCTTCACCTCCAAATTGATCATGTAGCTGAGAGCATCTTCATCATTTTCATCAATCTGGGCTGACAGGTGCGGGTGGTTGAGAAGCTGAAAAAATCTTGGTTAAGCAAACAAGAATTGCATTTTTTTTGATGGATTTAAACAAACAAAAACTATGGTATACAACAAATATGTTATTGCCCATGTGCCACTTCTGTATGAGTCAGTTACTGCATTTTGGTGAATGTAATAAAATACAGCATTCAGTTTTTCCTGAGTTTTAACCATCTGTAGTGTTATAGCGTGTCTGGACATCTCACGAGATTAGAATGTCAAGTGAACATAAAAACAAAGCATAAAGCTCTCTCATAGAAATACAGGGTGTTAAACATATTTCACAATTTAGAATATAATCTAGAAGGCATCTTAACAGGGCCTTTCCTTGTGGGAAAGAAACGCAATCCCCTTTAAATATTTCACTTTCCAGACTTTCTCTGCTCAGATATCTCTGATTAAATCAGTGATGTCTAATCCTATAAGTGAAGGGCCACTAAGACTGCAGGCTTTCATTCCAAACACCTGATACTTATTTGAAGGTTGACTGATTATACAGATGAAATCAGGTGTAGCTCCTGTTTGGTTGGAGGCCTGCAGCCATAACAAACAGTTGTAGATAAGACTGGGAGGCCTTTCTAACTATAGGAATATAGGATTAACTATATAATGAAAAATGTTCTACAGATTAGAAATGATGGATCAGTGCAGAAAATGTGGAAGTTTTCTGAAGGCAATGAATTTAGAGCCTAAGCATGGTGTATTACATACTTTTATACATACTTTTCCATCCATACATACTGTACCTCTTCACTGAAAGTAGCATAACAATGCAGAGAAGTTGGAAAGCCAAAAACAAGATGTAAAGTGGGCACTAACCAAAGTAATATTCCTGCAGATGCTGTATTCAAAAAAATCACTCAGAACTGAAGACAATAAACAACCAGACGCACTGTCCATGTACAAACACCAAACTTTGAAAAATAAATATGGAAATTGTCTTTTGAGGGTTTTTTTTTTTTTTTTTTTTTTTAGCAATAATGCAGATAGGGTGAATCTGTTTTGATGCTTTGGCAACATATATTTTTGTATCTGTACAATGAGCCTCTGCATTGATTATTATATGTACTCCTGACAATTGTAATAATAATAAAGTATGCTTCAGAAGGAAAGCCCTGGTGGTGCGTTCTGGAGAAAGGATACTGCGGTGAGCCAGAAGCCCGGGATGCTCTGCGCGATTGCGGCGCGCTGTTCCAGGTGAGGACGCCGCTGACGGCCCAACCTGAGCTCCAGTCGCCGATGCAGGCGCGCGCCCTTCTTCTCCAGAGCGTCCAGCCGCATCTGCACTTGGGCCAGGAGCGCGACGGAGCGCCGCAGCTCGGGCGCCATTTGCACCGACACGATGGAGCACTCCTCGCGCTCCTGATCATCATCGTCATCGTCATCAGACGAGCTGGCTGTCAAAGAGGACCCAGGGAGGGAGTCACCATCGTCCTCCTCTTCCTCAACTGCGCAGCGCGCGCGCACCTGTGCCTCTTCACCAACACCCCTCAGCGCGTATACCGAGAAGCTGTCAGCCACACGCCCACTACGCTCCAGCTCGGCACGGCTCGGTTTACTAGACGTGTTTTCACCGAGGGCTTGTTTGGATGAACAAGGAGTTTCAGTACCTTGGTCCCCGCAACCGGTGAGGCTCGCGAGTGCTTCAGCTGCGTCTATCGTTGCGCAATCTGAACGCGCCGTCTGGCCTTCAAACGTCTCTCCATCTACATCTCTGTTCTTCCGTTCAGTTGCACTGGAGTTTTCTGTCCCGTTTGCATTTTGCATGCTCTTTTCAGAGAGCTCAGGAGCACTGCTACTCTCTGAGGCGCCATTTTTGTGCTTTAATCGAACGGCATCTTTTTCAGCGCGTTCACGCGAATCGTTCTGTCCATCTTTCTCTTCATCCACTTTGGGTTGTTTCGACAGCGGGGAGTCCTCCTGCTGCCGCGGGCTCGCGCTTCTCTTATTACATTCGGACGGCTTATTACTGCTGTCCGACGTTGTATTCATGTTATATTTAACAGCAAAAACTTTATAATGTGCTTAAAACTATTGCTTTGTAGCTCACTGATTTGATTTCCCCCTGATATATTTGATTTTACAGATTAAATAGGTTAGTCAACTAGCTGGATAGCAAGCTAACCCGTTTGCATAGCAATTATCCTCTGTCGAGATAGCTAGAGTTTAGAGGCCTAGCTCAGTTGTATGCTAACTATCAACAGTGCCTCCCTGCACTTGCAATACTGCTGTTTCCGTCTGCTAGAAAGTGTAAAATTCTCTTACTTATATGTGTGACAAGGCCTCGTGTTTTCCAGTTCCGCGTACTTGTTTATAATTTGTCCTTCCGTTCGCCATTTGGCTGAAGTCAAACGTTCATACGAACAGTGCTCTGATTGGCTGAGCTGCGCCGCGCAAAACTCGTTTCAGCCAATTGTAAAGCAGTTCATCTGAACACTCAGGACAACATAACCGCGTCCCTTTTAAAGACACGATTAACTATTGCTGGTTATTTTGTGACTGCAATTTTTCCATTTAAAAATACCATGCATAAAGACCCATGTTACTCTCAAAGTAATATATTTTTATTTTGTAACATAGGACAGTATAAGACCATTTAAATACAACGAAATATCACAAGAATTTGTGTACCTTAGTATTTTAGGCATCTGCCTATGTAGAGCATCTGTCTTTCTGCAGCTAAAAAAATCTATTGAGTTAGTCATCCCAACAGAAATGGCATACATAATGCAAATCTGAATTGTATTTCTTCATGTATTTTTTTTAGTACATTTAATTTTCAATTAATTTGTATTATACCACCAGGAAGTCAATATGAACTGAATTTTAACTTTGCAGTTTGCAAACTCTGAAACTGAATTTTATGCTAGAATTATGCTAAAATTAATTATTAACATTTTTAAAATTACATTCAGAATAATTAGCAGGTAAAAGCAGCTGAATACAGAACCCCAAAAAAAGGAGATTATTTTTTTTTTGCATTTAAATAGAAAATTCAAATATAATAAATCCCCTATAAACTCCATAGAAGCTAACATACAATTTAGCCATACTGGCAATTCAAAGAGAAACAAGTCAAATCAAAATCAGAAATTACTCATAGATCCACTGAAAGAGACACTTTGAGGTATTGGTGACATTGCATAGAATGTCTCAAGATGTGACTTAACACTGAAGAACGCAATTTCAAGAATAAAACATGGAATAGTGTGCCACCCAGTTCATGTCTTGGTCCCTGGAGAAAACGAGGGGAAATTTGGTCATTAATAGACTCTAATAGATTATTTGCATTAGTACAGAACTGAACTCTACAAAAAGATTTTTTATATCAAGATCAGCGATTTAAATGCATCACTTATAGCTGCCTCATACAGTAACTATATAAAGAAAAGCTGCATTTTGCATGTATCACGTATGTCCTGAATGTTTTGTGGGCTTAACCGTTTAACCATGGGATAATGCACCTTTGTAATTTCTGCCCTCTCCTCCTCAGAAATTCTGCTTCATCCACTGTCCAAACAGAGCCTTTCCCTCCATCAACACGTACAAAGCACTTATGGAGGCTTAGGTTGTGCCGGACTGCATTCTATATGTATGGGATTAAACAGATTACAAAACAAAAATAATGAGATATATGGTAATACCTTTAACATGTTTCTGCTTATTCAGAATACTACTTTAGTGCACTGAACCAAAGAACTAGACATGATACAAAAATGTTTATTGAATGTGTTACGTTCACATCAATGTGTTTCTGTCAGCAATTCTCATGGTTATATGTGTTTGGTTATATAGCTGTGGTTTGCTTGTGGTCACTGAGGCGCAGAACAAAAAAGTACAAGGTGTCTTTTACCTTCCATGTGGCTGTGTTATGACGGAAGTAGAAGAACTTGCGTGTAAACCAGTGATAGATTTCATTCAGCGTTAGCTGTTTTTCAGGAGATTCAAGAATTGCCTACATAGCAAGATACAAAGTAAATGTGATTGATTAACCTTAGAAAAATCAGGAAGAATGTTTTTGTCAGTAGGAAAAACATTAACAGTGTTCACCCACCCATCTTATCATGGAGGCATAAGTAAATGGTGGCCTCATGTTTGTATATTTGTAGCACTCAATACTCGGGACAATTCCTGCAGAATAATTGCAACATATTCAACACACAATAAAATAAAATCCAAGACAATCATACTGCATGCTAACATATTTAATAGTACAAATAAGACAGAATCCAAAAGTATTTATTTAGTTAATACTTGATTATCCACCAGTTGCATTGGGTCTGAGACCAATTCCAGAGACCCTGGGCACAAATATCAAACTGTATCATCTGAGCATGTTTTATATACAGTGTTCTTTTTGTCATGTCATATTTCCCCTATTTAAAATACCTCTGTGTAATATCACTTTTTTTTTATTGACAGAATAATACTTATACAAGTGATATAATCCGCAGCATCACTCTGGCTTGTGGTGAAATGTAACCCTTTTGACTAATATTAGTCAAAGTTGGTAATGGTATTAATTTTACTAAACTGCTCAAATGAAGATATATATATATATATATATTTACTATACACTGTATATATAGTAAAATAAGGCCACAAGTTATGGTATGGTTTATGGTAACAAAATACTTTTAAAATGAATTAGACACAGAAAGTTCAAATAAATAAGCCTGCTTATTAGATATTACCTAATAATATCACTTGAGTCTTTGAATGATGCATGGAGAAATATTGTTGTCAATGGCTTTGCAAAATAGATGCCTTTAGTCTGGCTCAAGTAAAAAAAATGTGTCATTGTAAGCTGAGTATGTGTGTGTGTGTGTGTGTGTGTGTGTGAACCTGGTATGAATGGTGTTGCTGGGATTTGCCAGTATCCTGGAGGTAGCATGTCAGATGAGGCTGTGTTTTGTGCATGTAGTATGCTCAAACTCTGACAGGACTGCAGGCTTCCTGAAGGAGCACTGGATTGCTTCATTCTTGGGTTAGCCTGGAGTGGAAGAGCATGTTGGTCAACTACTGCTTCCGTTTTAAAAGGATTTCATCATGAGTGCTGCATTGTGTCAGTGTTACTTCTTTAAATGTGCTTACATCAAAAAGATGCAAGTACATGGAGTGTAGCCGCTGCCTCTCCATAACCAACTGCAATAAATGCACAGGATATCAGCGTTATCAGTGATAAAGATTTAACATGTTTTTTGAATGTGTTGTGTATGTACCTGTCTTTCCATGTGTTCAACCATATTTTTTTGCATTCTCCATTGTTCAAAGGTTTTGTCTCCAGGACCATGCTCCGAATAGAGATGTCTTTATAGTACACAATAAATAATGAGAATTTTGCTTTAATTCAAGAAGACAGCATGCTAGAGAGATAAAACTTTTATTCATGAATATAAATAAAAAGCAAACATTTTAAGGAATTGGAAACATCAGGTATGCCACACAATAAATGCTGAAGATCATAACTTACTTCAGGAAGTGATTATATTCCTTAAAAGGTTCCTTGCAGCCTGGCCAGGTGCACACACCTTTGTTAAATAGATGTTTTTCAGAGCCCATCTGAGGACTTAAAAAAAAAAAAAGAAAAAGACAAATTATTGATTATAGTGTAATTGTGTAGCTGCAGTGGTATTGGAGAACGATCATTAATAGCTAATATTATGAGGTATTGTTTGATGGAAATTCATAAAATAAAATAGTCTAAGCAGTTTTAAGGATGTTAACATTATAGACTATGAAAAGCACTATATCATCCTGCCAAGTTTGGCATCTGTACGCCCAAGTGTTACTAACATACAGTCAACACATTAAAGTCTTATTAAGTTGGCCCTAAACTGCCAGCTTCAGTGGACATTGTTTTCTGAATTTATAGGTATCTACAACTTGAGGGGTGAACACAGTTCTTCCAAAACTTATTCCTTCAGTTCTTGTTGAGGTGATGGTGGTTCACTACACTGACTACACTACACTGAGATATGAATGTAAGTCGCTCTGGATAAGGGCGTCTGCTAAATGCCATAAATGTAAATATGTAAATGTCTAACACATCATTTAGGTATTTAACTGGGTTGGCTTCTTGTGAGGCTGAAGGCCAGAGCATGTACTTTATGTGATCTTCATACCCTTTATTATTCTGGAAAAGGCTACTCCAGTGGTCTTATCTGCAAAGAGTCGGTGTGGGTGCAATTTTGATTTTAATCAAGCATGAGACACACATGATTCCACCAGTATAACCAGTTGATCTTTGCTTTCAGTAAATTCAGTTTCAAAGGCTTCAGGTGGGTTAGAATGAAAAGCGGCGTACACTCCTCCAAAATTGATATGTTCATTAATAGGATTAGATGTGGTCTTCCCTTTAAGTGGAAAAGTGAACCCAAACCTTGCTAAAACAATAAAAAAAAAAAAAGTATCTGGTTAAATAGAACAAACAGCAATGAATTTTGACTGCATGTCTTATCTTCATGAGATATTGTGTATTTGTTTTTTGCATTAGAAAGCATCGGTAATATTGAGTTCAAGTAAGATTCTTTTTTTATTTTGATGATGATTGGTCAATGATAAGTGCTGATTTTTTCCATTTTTTTCACTACACCATCTACAGACTTAAAGATATTTGGTTCTAATCTAAGTTGGACAAGATGCTGCTGAGAAACTGCACTTATTTGTTATTGTACTTGTAAAAGCATTGTATTGTTAAAAAATAATAAATTTTTACTATGTCTAAATATCAATTTTGTCTTAGAAAAAAATGATAAAAACTTAGAAAAAAAGAATATCAAAACCAGCTCTAAAGGTAGATCTAATCATTAACTACCTTAATAGCTTTAGTATTTTTAATTTTGACATCTAGGCTGAAAGCAAAACAAGAATTGATTTTCCAAATTTCCAAATAGAAAACCTGTTTAAAAAGCAAAATCAGCTAAAAACAAGTTTAAAAAAAAACATGTAAAAAAAAGTCCTACTACTTCTATACTTGATTCAAGATTTAAAGTGATATTGTCATGTGCACAAAGAAAGTTTCCCTGTACAATGAAATAGCACTGAAACTTGCTTTCCTCACTATGCTTTACTATGCAGTAATGCAGCAGTCCAGACGTCAGATTAGCATAGTTTCTTACTCTGTATGGTGCTCTGTTGTGCTCTGAGCAGGACCTGGTCCAGAAGCATTGATTTTGGTGGGATAGCCTGTGTCATAAGATGCCATGTTGACTGGAAGTTTATTGTCCATTTCCTCCTTAAACACGAGTTCAGTGGAACAGTCACCCAGACTAGACTGACTGGATGAAACTGTGGAATTATAAGACTTTCTGTTAGAAAGTTTAATTCATTGAAACAGTGACTTATGGCTGTAGAATATAAATAGTTGTTGTTTTTTTTTGATGAGCATACCATGTGGCAGAGTCTGGTTGCCTTTGCGGAGAACTGATGGTCTTTGCAGGATGGACTGCTGATGTTGCTTATTGTTTTTTTCGTTGGTGTCCTGGACACAGCAAACAAGTGGTGGGTAAATTTGCAGGTTTATTATTTTAAAAAAATAATAAACAATAGCATGTGCTGTTATAACCAACAATGTTGTGGTGCGATGCCTGAAGCTGATTATTGTCTACAAACAGCACTATCCATTTATACCTCAATTTATAGACCAATATACAGCAATTTGCCAGAGATTACAATTTTTATGTATTTAGGATTCATAGGATTTCTATCAGATTTTCTATTTATCAAAAGCTACAGTTAATTTTGTGGAACATCCATGAAACAAGTTCCTTCTCTGTAATTGTGACGTTCTCATGGTAGAACACATAGAGGAACAGCTTCATTATTGATTGCGTTGAAGTGCTGACTCCTTCCAAAAATGTTAATAAACATCTCACAGATAATTATACTATAACATAAAGTACACATTTTCTAATCGATTTATATGCAGCATCATCTGCAAATATCCATGTATAAGATTGCAGAAATATAAACCTTATAATATGACCACTGTTACAGAAAATTCATAAATTCATATAGACCTTCTGTCCAGTTGGAGTCAGGCTTTCAACAGCACTGTGGTATATTTCTGTTATATATTTCACTCATCTATAAATGTTTAAAAATGTACTTCAAAGATTTTTTTTTCTGAGCTATAAATAAAGTAAAAAAAATGAATTAAATAAAAATACTTATGTTTCATTTATCTGAAGCTGAATATTTAGATTCAGATTCAGTCCACAGTTTTAAAAACTTCCTCACCTCTGTGATGATGCACTGAGTGGCTCTTGAAGATATGTCGCCTGCTGTGGACTTTATCTTAGATCTTGAAAACTCAGGAGGATCTTCTATCAGGTGATGAAGTTCCTTCTGGTCCTTTGAACTACTGCCACTATCTTGTCCTCCACTTGTCCCAGCTCCATTATGAAGCATAGCTGGAGTTTATATACACTTTTAGTTATTATTTATATCTATTTTGTGAGTGATACACTTCAATTCTGGGCTGTATAACCTGCATAATGGGTATTCTTTTTAAAGCTTTTAGTACTACTACTACTACTACTACTACTACTACTACTAATAATAATAATAATAATAATACTAATAATAATGATGATGCATATTTATATGATATTTAGCATGAATTATTTAGTAAATAATAAAAACAGTAAACTGCTAAAAAAAATTCAGTTGACCTTAAATATAAAAAGGCTCACCCAAATACAATACCTTTAATAGAAATACATTTGATATATTTCTGGGCTTATGTTATACATGACATGAACATTTTAAAACTGAAGAAGACATTGTTTTAAATAAATAAATTAATTACTAATTTTTAGTAATATGGAAACCAATATAAATGATTGCATTTCTTTCCATATTGTTCTGACAAAATCTGTTACATATGTAAAATATGTTCCTATACATTATGTTACTATAACAGTATAATACTTTAGTATTGGAATTATTATGAATAAATACATATTGTCATTTAGCTAATACTTAACATTTGATATTATTGAGCATGCGGTGAGAAATGAGAAACTACAACATGGTGAAAAAAACCACTGAAAATCCCTTGAC
>JAOTRN010000031.1:4616320-4632371 GCA_028566695.1 Bagroides melapterus
ATTTCTTGTATTCTCAGAGCCTGTAATGTCGAAACACAATACAAAGCAGGAAAACACAGTGAATGGATCACAGTCTATCTGAGCATAAACATAGTATACACATTTCTTCTTCCAGTCATCAGGGTTTTCTTTTGGAACTTCAGATGATTTCTCTGTGCTTGTTTGATTATTCTGAAGATTAATAGGGACGTTGACACCTTGGTCACAAACACTTTCTAGGATAAAAAGTCTAGTGTTTGACCTGTTACTATCCTTGTTAAAGCAGAGACATGGTCTGTTGTTCCTCAGTATATAGTACAGTGGTTAATATCATCCCATAATTGTATAAGTCCATGATCTCCTGCAAATTGTTGAACATGGTCAATCCTTTATATTTCATGGCATGATAGTAAGCTGTTTGCTCTGCTATATGCACGCAATTCTGCAGTTTATTCTCTCCAGTTGTGTTGGATGAGGGACATGATCAGAGCATCTTCAGCAAGCATTTACAGAGACTTGTTCTCATCTTTGACATGCAGTTACAGAACCTTGTGCTAACTGCATCATAGTGTTCATAATGGCAAGTGAATATATACCCTATAGAAACACTACTGACTAGTTAATGTCCTCCTCTGATGCTACATAGTTGTAGCAGTGAGTGAAGCAAACAGCAGGCATGGCTGCAGAGACCGTGATGAAGAAAAAGCTACGTTCCTTTGTTGTAGTGCAGTGGCAGAAAGAGAAATCTTCTTTGCTTCACCCTCTGAAATACGAGTAAACATGAGTAAACATCCAGGCTAAATCTAAGAGAGATGAAATGATTGTTTGCAAAGTGTATTACTCTTGTATTTGTACATGGTAGCACAGTTGTTCTTGGTACACACAGTGGGAGATTCAAGGGACATATTGAGTACACAGTCTGTGCAACCTGCCAGTGGTACAAGTCTTTTGATGAACAGGCTATGGAGACCCTAAATGATTGCTTCATTCTGTTTGAATTCCTATTTTTCTCTGATGGCTAGTTCTTGGATGGTAATCTGTCCTGCCACTAGGAAACTTTGTCTATAGCCTTGGCACTCTGTTGGCACTTATGTTTTCTTCTTGTAACAACTGCAAATGGGGATACAATGAGGATACAATTCAAGCCAAGTTTGTGCCATGATGGATGGAAGTGAAAAATAAGCGAATGCCTGAGCAAAATCAACATTTCATAGTAAGTTTGTATAATTTCTAAAGAGCAATTTGGCTGGATTTCCCCTCTGTGACTGGAACACTGGTGCTTGATACCATCAGATACGTGGTGGTATTGGGTATGGTATTGTTTCAGGTTCACCATTGACCACTGCCAAACACAGGGATCCATCACATCTGGTTGAAAGACCCAAGCCTGTTGGCCATCCCATAGACTGTAGAAATGCAGCCACTACCAGAAAAAGAAGTCAGTAGTCATAGGCCAGCTCGCCTGCTTATGTTCTGTTCTCAAAAAATCATTTACAAGTAGTCATTTGAATTCATCTGAATTCATTTTCATGAAGCTTGATTCTTGTGCCATGCAAGCCTATTTGACTGAAGATGGACCAGATAATGGAATTTCAACTGAACACACTCTGCCCATATGTAGACTCTCTACAAATAGCTTGGACAATAACAGCAGCAAGTTCAGTAGTAAAACTATGAATGCACCATCTCAGAACGTTTTACTGTTTGCAAACAGGCAGACAATTTGGTGTGTAATGTGATTCAGGTTACAGATGGATGCTTTGAGCCATCATGTGCTGGTGCATGGCTGACAAACTCTACTGTTGTATACTTGTATTCATGGATGACTCTCAGTGGAGGTTAACTTCAAGTTTGATCTTACAGTTCTAGATGTGTATTTAACGTGTATCAATTTAAAGAAAAAGCAATATGACGAACCTTATAAGTGTATCATGGCCACTTGTCTCACTGCTTAAATGTTAAATGTCTGGATCAATTTTACAGAGTTTTATTTGTTCAATCGGTTAATAAATGTGTTAACAGTTCAGTGCTGTGAGGCAAAGGCTTCTACAAAATGAGAGGCTTCTTGATACATTTTGGAGTACAGTTGTCATGCTGCGAATGTGGTAAACTGTAATTGTAGACGCCAGACATAAGTCAAAACTGTCACCTTAGAAAAGTGGTGAAAAAGTGGTGGGTTTTTGGAAGTGAATAGCTATTTTAATGCTCATCATCAGCATGCAGCCATCTAACTGCATTGTACAGTAAGGAGACAGTAAACATACCTAGTTAAATATGCCGTAAGTTAACTTCTCATCCATGCACACTGCCTATATGGCTTAAGGCTTACATTTTTGGGGCCATACATGTCATTTTTGGTGCATGTGTATATTGAATATTATTTGAATAATGGATTCAATTCAAATAGTAAACTGGACTGAAATGCCCATCTCTAATAAGGACCGTCATCTGCCAATTTCTAAGCCAGCACAGATATCACTAAGAAATCATCATCTAGTACTACCCTTGAATTTTAGTGACAATTTTGGGATCGTTGTTAGAGATGGGATTGAGCGTTGTTTTGTTTTTCCTCTTTTTTTCTTTATTATGCCAGTTGACAAACTGTGGACTGTAAATCTACTTAGACCCTCATGGCCACCACTTTTATTGTGGAGCTTACTCTTGGCTTATTGGATCCAGTCATGTTTATTTTATTCAGTAATGTTTAATAGTAATTATGTTTTGCTCTTCCATCTGGACAGCTCATTGAAGCTTCAGCAAGAACTTAGGTAATGGGCACGCTGCACGCTAACCCCTCATCTTGCTAATGTTATAATTTCCTCCATGGCACGTGGAAAACAAGAACATTTTTCATAGAACACTGATAGTGCTCTTGTCTTTGTGAAAGAGTTAACTTCAAGGAGAATTCTTTTTGTTTATAACATTCGTTTTATTGTGTCATTGCATTCCTCGTCACCGTTGTCAACATTGCATGCTTTATTGTGTTATATGAGTTCAGTAGACATTGTATATCTGTGTGTTTTAATAAACCATGCTCATAGCCTACAAAGAAGATTAGATAAAAAACCCCACAAATATTAGACACCAAAGACTTTTTTTCCCCTTCTCTTCCTCATAATTAATTTTTTTTTTAGTTCAAATTAGTTCTATATGATTTTTTTTTGCTGTTATCAAATAAAAAAAAAGATCAGTGTGGACTTAAATAAAAAATTTATTTAATCTCTAAGTATAAGCTAAGTGTTATTTGTATTTGTCACTAATATTTCTAACTATAGTTAGCTATAATGCTAATATATACTTATACATGTTATGAATATGAATACAAATTCAAATATAATAGTAGATATATAGCTAATAACAAAATAATATCTATGGCATGGACTATATAATTATAGTGATACTAATATATCTAAGGTATTACATGTATGTATATTGGTTATAGACGTTATCCATGTCTCAAACTCCCATTCCATTCTTTCAGCCAATATGTGTTTGTATAATAATATGACACAGAGCATTGTTTTCAGGCTCATTTAACATTTGTCCTCTTGGTTGCAGATTCCTGAAGCTCTGAATGCACCCTCTAAAACTAGAGAAGACCTTATATTAGCAGAATTACCACTTCTGAGTGCTGACAAAAATGATGAACAACCTGAACAGGATTTGACTGAAAATCCACTACAAACAGACCATCTAGAAAAAGGCCAAGGCACAGAATTACTCATAGCCACTGAGAACATCGTTTCTATCCAGCATGAAGCCCCAGATAATGACCCAACATCTAATTCTGACGGACATTTTGTGCATTATAACAAGCTCAACCAGCCCTTTTGCCCAAATCAAGAAAACCCTCAGTCAGACTCTGCAGTACAAGCAACTTTTGACTTAGACATAACTTTACCAACCATATTTCCAGGCATCCAAGATATGCAGGAAGATGACTCAGAAGAATTAAAAGACCACAAAGAGAACAATGTGATACAGTTTGCAGAGTGGAGAGAAGCACAACTTCAAGACCAGGCCAGTGATGCAGTGGACGTACTGAATACTGAATCTCCATTACAAGAGATTCTAGAATCAACACAGGAGTGTTCCTTAAATGAGTCGATCACTGCCAGTACAAGTAAAGGCAAAGGAGATTTTATTCATAGCACAGGTCATGACATCCTGTTTGAAGAATCACATGAGCCATTATTGGAGAATCCTGAAATGCAGATGATGAAACATGACACTATGATCAGAAGGGAAACCAGTGGAAAGGAACAAGCAGATCTAAGCGTAGGGGAAGTACCGGACATGATTGAATCTTGTATGTGGAAACCATTTGAACCAACCAACCTGGGGCAAAACGAACATGTGAGCCAAAATGTTCCCAGCCCTCCAAGAACACCTGACCCAGAGATAACAAAATATCAAGAGGAAGGTCAGGGGCCAGAGCCTGAACTGGAGGTACATGAAGTCCTTTCTGTAAATGTAGACCCTCCATATGGCTCTGAGAACATAGCAGCTAAAGAAGAAATCCCAATGCTAGCATCTCTTTCCAGTGCCACAGCTAAACCCCAAAGTTTGACCACCACTGAACATTCAGTGTCACCAGAGGGTGGGGATTGCGAACCTTCCATATCACAGGAGGAACCTTTATCTAATGACAAATTTGAATTGTACTCCGATGACCCTGCCGCATTTCAGAAACAACAAGGATTAGAAAGCCAGCCTGCACCACCCTGTAAGATCTTAGAAGCTTCTACTGCAGAGGCTGACGTGATTTTACGCACTCTGATTCCATCCTTTGCCTTTCTAAGTGCTATTGTCTGCTTGATAGTTGGGTTCTTTGAGCCCAGCATCTTCCTCATCTTGGCACTTTTCCTAGTTTCACTCTGTTTTTAATTGTTTGTTTTTTTTTCTTTTTACACATTCTCAAGTGCCTTTTTCAGAACTTTAAAAATATTTCAAGTACAACTAGTCTCTTAGTAGTGTTTGTGGTGTCTACAGTGCATAGTTATATATATTAGGCAGCCATTATTTATTCAGAGAGTTATTTTTTTATGCACTGCTTAAAATGATTTGTGTAATATCACTGTGATTAGTACTAATACGAAATCTGCTAGATAAGGTCAGCATAATATACAGTGTTTTCCATCAAATAGGATGATTTTGGAAAAGGGTCCTTCATCAGCTGTGCAATCAAGGTGTCTATATTGCACTGAAATTAAATAGTTAATTAAGTAAAATTGTAAATAGCAAAAAAATAAAAAATAAAAATCTGCACAACAAACTATTCCTATTATGGCAAATACTGCTTAACCACTCCATCTCTGAGCTAATTAAGTGGCATTGTGGGATGTTCCTTTTAAAACTTCCTCATAGTTTCTTCCTGAAGCTATTCTACAGGAAATCGTCTCTAAAGTCAAAACCTTTATAAAGTGTTACACTAAACCTTTAAAGATTCTCCCAAAAAGACAAACTGGAGAATCTTCAAGGGAATATAACCATTTATTCTCATAGTGCAATTGCTGGGTATATGGACGATAGTGTTTATGGCTAGTTCTTGGAGGATAAACTGTCCTGTCACTAGGAAAATTTGTCTGTAGTCTTGGCACTCAGTTGGCACTTATTTTTCCTTTTGTGACATTTTAAGCCTAATGGGAGAGAACTGACCATGTGCAATCTTTGTTTCTCCTTGAACAGAAAGTTATATAATGAAAAGCAAGAAATATATGGAAAAGAAGTAATATAATGTTAAAGAAAGTAATATAATGTTAAAGTAAGTTATACACTGTTCAATGTTCTAGACAGAATTTTAATGAATATTAACCGTCAGTGGCTTAAACTTGGTTAAGTACTTTCAGGAACACGGTAATCGCCCTATCTGATTCCTTCAGTGTAGCATCAAGATACAGAAAGTGTTGGTTGTTTCAGGCTTTACTTACAGTGTTTACACACAAGGAGCATATTTACAACAGAGAGGAAGAGCAGCATTGACCTCATATTACAAATGATGTCATAACGAATTAATCTCAACAGTGATTGGCTAATGTGGTAGCTATGGAATGATACAAGTGTACAATGTTATAACAATAAAATGATGATTAAAGTGATGTTGACTTAAAAGGAAACAATCAGCTGAATTTTCATTAATGGACAGGACTTGCTTTTTATCATATTTACATTTACATTTGGAGTAAATTCGACCAATGTCCGCATTACTTATGCAACTTCATATAAAGCTATATGATAACGAGTATAGTCAGTTTTGTAATATGAGTTTACAATGAAGTCGTCTATCAGCCAATTACTGTTAATATCCAATTAATATCCAACTGGTACTTACATGTCATGTTCACTGTAACTGCAATTTTTATGTGGCTATGTAGCACAAACTTGTTTAAAAATCACCAGCGCTACTGTATTAGAAGGTGATGATGATGCATGAACTTTGCATTGTTAAATTGCAGAATGTTTGTGATTATGTAAGCTTCAACAGCACTCAGAAATAAACACTGACTGATAACTAAGCCTCTTTTTTGTTTATAACGTACATTATAATGTCACTGTTTGTGAGCATTCTTTTTGTTGCTTATAACGTACATTATAATGTCACTGTTAGCAATTGTAAACAAATGACACTAGAACCTGCCAAGCAGATTAATTCCATGTTAGTAAGCAGTAATGACAGTAAGCCCAAACCAATTGTTTCCTTTTTTTACCAGCTTTTTTTGTCCCATTAGTTCTTGTTTTTTCCCCATATTTTTCAAGGCTATTTTGTAATGTAACTAATGCTCACATTGGTGAAACCAGACTTTAAACATAGTTTAAACAACTTATTGCCCTGTGACTTTTATTCATCATATACGTAGGACTAAAAAAGAACCAAGACTGGAAAGAGTAAAGGATGCTTTGTACGGTTGCCTTCATGTAAATTTCTGCAAGATCAAAACTGCACAAAACTAATTGATCCTGGACAACAGGCCTCCAAAAAGATTCAGCTGTACAAATTTCTTGCTAAATGCCTTACAAACGTGGCTAATTAGAGCAAATCTCTTGAAGCACTTCAAGGAAACGGCAGTAAATGGCTCAGGTTGATTCTGTACTACATGGATTTGTAGTATTTTATGAAACATAAAGATACATTCCACAAGACTGAAGAGATGCAATGAGGGGTGTCTATGCCCAGCTTTGCTTCCTTCCTACAATTGTAAACTTCAGTTTGAGTTCCGATGTCCTTTTCAGATAAGCTATTTTCCTAACTGTAAGCAGTAAACATTTATCTAAACTGGTTCATGTTTTGGTAGCTTTACTGATTCAAGTTTGTTTCATAGGTTCTTCAAAGCAACCAGCAATACAAAATAGCTACGGGCAAACACAGCTAGAACTCAACTTTTTGCTAGCTTGAACAAGTTTCTGGTATTTTTTTATTTGACAATATTTACAATAGACAGAATAACAGAATTTTCTAGCCTTAATGTTTTGATCACAAAACTCACTTAAATAACTCTATACAGTATATTATGTGATGCATACAGTCGTGTATGATTCCCAGGATCCTGTAATTCTGAAAGACTGGGAATGTTGAATAAAAATAGTTGTCGCTAAAGTAATTAAGGATTTTACAGGTTACATTTCAACATGCACCTAGAAATTAGGAAACTAGCATTTCCCAGTTTTTTGTTTTTTTTTTGGACGCTTTGTTGATGGTTCTAAGAGTTTAGAACCATAGTTTTGCTATTTACAATCATTTTGCATCAGTTGTGCAAATTACCTTCACCGTGGCTCCGCTACATGAAGGTTCATAAGATGAGCAATGGCTTCTTGTAGGGAAACTTTCAGACATGACCCAAGCCTCTGATATCAGTGCGAAAGGTCACACATTGCATTGAAGTCATCGTATCAAGTTACAGAGCAACTTGCCGCTCTTTGCACTTTCTGTAAGGCAAACACTACCCTTCAAGATACTAAATCTTTCACTGTCACTGTGAAAGGTTAACAATTAAATAATTAGAAATTAAATTAACTAATTAAATAATTTCCAGCAACAAAATTCTGGAAGTTGTGCACAAATGCTCTAGAAAAAGTAGAAGCATTGTTCTAATTATGAGTAGACGTAAACTACATTTTAGGTTTATGTTTTTTATTTTTATTTCACATTTTTCTTGTTGTACAATCTTCCAAAAAGCAGAAAACATTAATTCTGAGAAAATAAAAATGAAGTGGAATGGAAGTGGAATGTATAGAGGTCTCATCAGGTATTGCTATAACATGGCAGGCTTCACTTCAAGACTCCGTTTTGAAAAAGAAACTCAATTGTTTCTGAATGCAGGCTCTGTCCCTGGATAATATGGTTAAAGTCAGACTGTATACGGTTAGAATAACAAAAACCAATATTAAGCCAAAACCAAGATTAAGAGCACAATCCTCAATTTGAACAGACAGTAGTTTCCAGAAATGTTTAAAATGATCAGTTTTATGTTTCTCATAAATACAGTACATGCACCAGCTAATATCAGTTGGTAACCTTTTTAAAACTTATATTTATCCTTAGTTTTGTCAATACAGTACAATTGTCTCAACATTACAGGGAGATAAAATTCTGCTAGATACAGACGGGTGACAAAAAGCAGGGATGGGGGGGGGGTAGTTTTGCTGTAGAGGGTGTTAATATAGTTTGAGTTCTGGGATTGATAAGTATGTATCATATGAACTGGTCTTCACATGCAACAGATCTCTCACAGATCTGTCTATCTCACAGATCTGTATGTTATACAGCTACAGCATCATAGCACCAACTTATTTTCTTTATTTTTTTTTATTTCTTTAAAAACAAAAAAAAAATTTTTTAACAAAATCCTTACTTAACAATTTGACCAAAATTATTATTTAAAAAAAAAAAAAAAAAAAAAAAAGTTTCCTTTTGTCACCCATCTGTACATCACAGGTTATTGCTACACCATAGAAAATAATCACAGACTTCTTTAGAAAATATCAAAGATTCATTTAAACAGTACAGTCAGGATGTCACTAAGCAGCAATCTGCTATATAATTCAAGGTAAGATTAAAGTCATGGCTGTGGGGAAAAAAAATATATATATTTTTTTCCATGTAAGATTCACAAAAAGCTCGTCTTCATTTTCCCCCCTCTGACATTAGCGGTACAGTTATGCCCCCTGCTGCCAGGTTAATGAAGTCAAAGCTTCACGCAAGGACGCGTTTCTAGACAGATTACATCAAACTAGACCAGCTTCAACACAATACACTCAGTGCGTTTAACCAGAACTCGTGTCAAACTGTACTTTATATTTTAATACGAATGCACTTAAATGACACATCACTGTTATATTAAAAAAAAAATAAAAATAATAAAATGCCCTTTCATAAAAATAACTAGACTATAAAAATTTCACTTAAAATAAAAAAAAAAAAAAAAAAAAAAAAAAAAAAAAAAAAAAAGACACATTCCCCTGCTAAGAAGACAAGATGTCTGACCTTTGATGAATGGAAGAAGAAAAAAAAAGATGCATTTACAAAGACCTGTACATTTTCACACGTAATGTAGTGAAATGTGACCTCATGCCAAATTTTCAGGGAAGAAAACTGCAAAAACTGATCAAATAAATGAATTTTGAAAAGTATAAATCAGGGACAGCATAAACAGTCCAGTTCTACATGTGTGTTAATCCTCTTCAGTTCATGAAATTGTGGAATTATCTGAATACCAGCATCAGAGAATTCAATATATACATCTCTGATCTAACCTTTTATATATGAAAATCTTTAAATAAAAGTACTTCTGTGACATTGCATGACACACATGGACAGCAACAACGGATCATTATTTGTACAATTTTCCAATTTTTTTTCCTTTACAGACACTATTATCTTTAGTGACAATTTGACATGACGCACTCCTCCAGTCCCTGGGTTATCTAAAATAGATATTTCCGGCATGATGGCACACCACATTTACACTCTATACGCATGCGTTTCTTAGGTGAACCCGGGAGTCCAGTCAGACTGAAATTTGTGTCCATCTTTGTGCTTTCTGCATCTACTGGATCAACTAGAAAGAGAAAAAGAAGTAGGGGTTTAAAATGTTACTGATTAAACATTCGCCTTCTCACTCTCTCCCACACATGCACACACACGTACGTTTATTTACCGACATACAATACATTTATAGTATAGAAACTTTTACTAAATGATTACAGTTTGGTTTTTCCACATAACTGTTAACCAAGTAGTTTTTTGTGGCCTCCTCATTCCACTACACAACTGTGCTTCTCTCCATTTAAAGCTATGATACACAGTGAAATAGTCATTTCCACACAAGACAGAGGAAACGTGTTATGTTACCCAAGTAATGTCAGACACCTCACTTCCTATTCAAAATGGTTCTCCATAGAAGGTTGCAAATCAGGTGCAATACGCATCATCCAACCGTTCAGCAGAACACAGAATACATAAAAACAAATATTGAAGCAAATCAAATTCTGAAAAAATATATAAAGATACTTTATCTTATCTTTGGCACCAAACATGAGCTCAAACAAAATGTAATAACATGGTGCAGAGAGAGAGCGTGAGAGAACGAGAGCGAGAGAGAGAGAACGAACGAGAGAGAGAGAGAACGAGCAGGGGTTCTTTTTTCTTACAGCCAGTGTAGGCCAGTGTGTTACAGCCAAAATGGAGGCTGAATAGAGATTAAGATAACGGGATTAAATACGTGGAATCAGGCATGATAACTGAAAACTCCCAATAAGTGCGAGAGTTTAAACAAAACCAAACATGGGTCATGGGAATGTAAGAATCAGGGAAATCCTAGAATGAGGGAATGGACTCAAAGACACTTTTCTCTTTCTGAACAGGTGAAGCATGTGTGTGTCTCTAACTCGGCGGGAAGCACAAACCATAAAGAATATTCATTAAAAGGGGATCTCAACAGAATTGTTTCTACCAGAGAGGGCTTACCTTCTTTTGGTTAGAAGACTCCAAGCTTGAAAATGATACACAAAAAAAACAAAAAAACAAGGGAAACACTTACTCTGCATTTTGTAGTCGAAGGTGAGCTCCTCCCCTATCTTAATGCCACGTGTTGCAAAGAAAGCGATCCGTGGCAGTCTCTCATCTAGGTTTTCTATAAAGACGTTATACACCTGAAGATTTGGATCACACTGTAGAGAGATAAAATAGGGTTTGTGTTCATACTGTTCTTGTCATTCACTGTTGATAAGAGAAAACTAAATGATAAACAAATAAACAAGCAAAAATAAAAATAAAAAAAAAACAACAGGATATTAAGGTAAGGTATATGGCATAGCGATACACACAAACATGCTGCTGTAGTTAAATAGAAAAATAACTTACATACATTATTGTTTCACTGATACAACCTTAAATTGTGAATGAGGAACAAACACCTCAGCTGTTCCACACTGCGGGGGAAAAAAGAAGTTACACTCACACTGTGATTGACGAAGTGAGAAATGTTGCCATAGTGAGCTGCATCCACTGTATATTCATCATCCACATAATCCAGGTCAAACAGGTAGGTCGCTCCTTCTTTATCATAAACATGACCTCGCCTTTCTGCTTCTTCTGTAGTGATGATCTGAGTTATAAAATGACAGTCGGGCTCTTAGACAATTTCTTTTACTGTAAGCACCTGACAAAAAGTTGGTTATTAGAAGTCAAGTCAACTTTATTTATAAAGCACTTTACAAACACCACAGAGCAGACCAAAGTGCTATACAGTACATACAGCCATATACTGTATGTAGGTTATTAGAAGATAATGGTTATTAAGCCATTCACACTAACAAGCAACTATCCCAGCAAGGCCGTCCTACTGTTTGTCGATTTTCTCTTGTTGCTGTGTGGGCTATCTGTTTTTCTCTGATATGAGAGATATGGTAGAAGAGGTAGTTGCCAAAAAGTATTTAATCTACTGCAAAACTCTACATAACTGTTCCTTTGTGTTTGAACTCAGAAAATTATGAGACCATGGGTTTTAGTCTTTTTCATGTCTTTAAACAGAAACCTGATAGAAGACTATACAACATGCATCATAGCATTGATACAATTAATCATTCAGGCCATTTGTTTATATTTGTGGCCTTATGACATTATACCTAATTTGAAAAGAACTGAAAAAGTCTCAACTCAAATGTTGCACCGTCACCTTTTCACTTAAAATGAAAGAAAACATACAAGCTGTAGCCCATTACCTCTCCTACATATTCCATGACGAAGGTATTCTTGCGGATGCGCTCCATGGTTCGTACCCCCCAGCCCCTGCCATCGTTTGTCCTAAAGATGCACAGTGAATACTGAATGCCCCTCTGAACCACCCTGTTGGAGCAGTCAGGCCCGCAGCAACACCGCCTGTTGCATTCGTAGATGGGTAGCCCAGGCCGAATGCGCACTTGTCCTGCGTTGTTGTAGGCAAACTTGTGCTGCGAGGCTCCAGCACAACAGCCTTTCAGAGGACTGTTCAGGCAGTCCGTACACTCGCAGCCAACAGCCACCTCATTAAGAGAGATACCGTCGCCCACCTTATAGTCGTTAATGTAGGTGAAGTTCTTAGGAGGACCCTCCATGTCCACAATGTTTTCCACAAAGATGCGACCCTTGTTTTGGCCCAGGCTGTTGAGGTGATTCTCCCAGAGTTTGAGAGTTTGCCTAAGCTTTGCTCGCTGCACAAGATGGGAGACAATGGAAGTGTCCAGGTTTTTGGGGATGTTGCGCTTCTTTAACCGAACCATCTCGCGCATCAAATCCTCCCAGAACTGGTTAAGCAGACCGGTGCACTTCAGGTTCTTCCGTGGCTCCCATGAGTTCATAGACTCCGGGTAGCCCTTCCATTTTACCAAGTACAGCTCCTGTGTGTGAGACAAAATCCTGTTTGAAACAAACTTTTATGCAAAATTTCAACATTAATTAATCAATCATTGTCAAAGTCCAGGGTAAATCAGGGCTAAACGTAAACCAAATTTCCAGTGCCACCATAATGCCACAATCCATAGGGAATGAGGACTAACTGAATAGTTTCAATATGAAAATGTTGTTAATCATATGCTCTGGCCTTCATAGTCACCGGATGTGGATGTGACAGAATAATCTGGAGAAAGCTGCAGTGAAGCTGCTCTGGTAGCTTGTGGTTGATCAACACCACCAACTAAGCCCTTTTTGAAGGTTTGGATGCTGCAAAGCCAGAACATCACAAATAAAGCTGACTGTGTTCTTAATTGTGAATAAATAATATTACAAGTCTGTTAAAAGAGTGCTGTTAAAATTAAACTCTAAGCAATACTTTCCCTAGAATAGCAAATAGCAGAAGAAGGAAGCAATGTAGTCAGTGTTTGCTCAATTTAGAAATTGAGCAGTTCCTACTACAGATGGAAGAGTTAGCAATAACCCATTGTCATCTATTCATACCTGTGTTTCTTGCCTGTTGCCAGCAGTGATTACTTTTTTTCGGTAGTTACAAAGGTACTCCACTTCATAGTCACACAGGTTGTTCTTGTTGACCCCCAGTTCTCTGCATTTAACTCCTTCCTCTCGGCAAACCACTTCCAGTTGACAGAAAGTAGCAAGGCAGGCTACTTTGCACTCTAAAATAATAGAAGATTTAATGTACACTCACTTGCAACTTTAATACAAACAGTTGGAACTATTCACACTTTATAACTGTGATCTACTGAAAAGCATCTTAGAACATACAGCACATGGGCACCAACAACAAAGCAGTGGTAAAGGAAAAGGAAAATAAATTTATTTTGAATTGTTTAAGAAAAAACCTAAAGATGTGCACATATCTTGGAAAATAAATACAATATATGGCCAAAAGTATGCGGACACCAGACAATCACACCAATATTAGCTTGTTGGACATCCAATTACAAAGTCATCAGCATTAATATGTAGCCTTCCACCCCCTTTGCAGCTATTATAATCTTCACTCTTCTAAGAAGGCTTTCTACAGGATCTTAGAGAATTTGTGCCCATTCAGTCAAAGAGCATTAGTGAACTCAATCACAGATGTTGGTTGAGGAGACAGAAAAGGTTGTGCCCCCAAACAGTTGCCACAAAGCTGAATGTCTGTGTATGCAATAGCTTTAACGAAGTAACGGGCTGAATCCAAATACATAACACAATGTGCATTGTAAAGTAAATATCTTACTGACATTCTATGGGACATTCAATATGGTGATTTCAGATATACCGGAACATCAAAGAAACTGGGGTAGAATTAATTATATTTCCTTTTCTGGTCTGATAAGTGAAAATCAAACAAAATGTTATTAGGGTATTGTAGTGGGAATGCTTGACATAAATAATGTGACTTCTAATTCATGTAAGCTGGTATAAAATTATGTGGGACACAGTAAACAAGAAGATGTTCAAACCATCTGTTATTGTAAACACAAAAGGGGAAGTTAGTTTGCTCGAGATCTACACATCGCAGCTAACTAGCTAACAAGCAAGAAACGAGGACTTAGGAAACGTTACTGAGATCTGCACATCTTATTGATTCCAATCTATATCACACATGCAGCCTGGCTTTACGTAACCACATTCAATAAATCCGATTCGACTACTTTAAACTGTTTCAGCTTTACTAACAGCTCAGTTACCGACAATACTGAACACATTAACCACACTATACCGCAGTCTGTGACTGCAACATTAAAAATACCTCACTTCGATCCTTGCTGAATGCCGGGCTTAGGTTGCGCTATACCTTTACACTGCAAGTGTTTTATCGTCAATTTCTCTTGAGAAATTTACGAAAACAAAATCTTACCTTTCAAATTGTCCGCCATCGTTCTACTACCGCCAAATTTGTAAAGTTAAATCTCATGTGATGATTGGCTCGGTGAGCCTATGACCGACAGTTTCAACAACCAATAAAATATGAGTATAGATTTACGAAAATGTGACGTAAAACGTAGCTAAAAGTCCTTAGCCATGTTTTTATTAATTTAATAACGTTATTAATATTATTAAATATTATTGATGGTGGAAATCGTCGTACGAACAGAGATGGTAATGACTTCAGTATATTATTAAAATATCAAAGACAAACTCAAAACTTAACTGAAGTTTAATTGTAAGTTATAAATTAATTAAATGATCAAACAATATATACATTTCATAATCATATAAAGAAGTAACAAACAAACGGAGGCTAAGCAGTATTATTACGCAGGTTTGAAAGCCAGCAGTTTCTTTTATTTTGAAGAGTAAAAGTTAAAGTGCTTCTTCTTTTGTAGCGTTATTTTAAATTCACTTAGCAAGAGGTGTTGAATGTTGCGTGCTCAAAGCTCGTTGGTTGGCAAATGTGAGTTTTTACAGTTCATATTTTGTCTCATGTCATCTGATTTTTTCTGTATTTAATTTAGTTAGGAATGAGGAATTTAGGTATTTAATTGTCCGTGGAAATAGAGCTTCGCTTGTAGCCCTGTTAGCTTACTAGCCTAATTTAGCCCCTACGGACTTTTAACTTGTGTGTGTTTTCATTGCAGAAATACAGGGGACCAATAATGTTGGTCAGTATACAGCTTCGGGCGGCAGCCTCAGCTCTGCTGTTTTTGCTTTTCTGTGAGGCGACGTGTTTTGCACACGCAGATAAGGTACTACCAACTAACGGTGACATTCTTTTCTCCTTTATATTTAGCTGTGTTACTATTTAAGCCTATACTCTGGGGCACCAAAGTTATTAGCAATGGCGGCAGGAAGGAATAAGCTAACAGGGCTTGCAGGTTACTTACTGTTAACAAATGGAGGATTATTTTGGAAGCCCAACAGCAACACCATAACAGAATCAGGGGTAGTGTTGGACAAGGCAAAGGTAGACCGCTGCCTAGGGCCCCATAATACACCAAGGGTTTTCAGTCTTATCCAGAAAGGGCCGGTGTTGGTGCAGGTTTTCATTTTAACCGTAAGATTGGACACCCCTGTAATACACAATGTCAGTAGAAATAATAATAATAAAAAAAAACTGTAGTTTCTGTTCAAATATTTGATTTTCAGTGCCGTTTTAAAATCGTCAACAAACAAAACATGAATTTTGTTTTA
>JAOTRN010000031.1:4732990-4754693 GCA_028566695.1 Bagroides melapterus
TTGTTGTTGTTGTTGTTATCTAAACGAATTTAAAGGCCAAAGCAATATTGTTGTGCATTTGATGTATGGGTATTGCAAATATTTATTTATTATTCTATATCTATTTAGCCTATATTGAATGTAGGATGTATATGTAGATGTAATAAAAAGGTCTAGAGGATGTTGTATTCCTTTAAAGTTTGTAATTTTTTTAAGGACCTTTTAGGTACTCTACACTCCCCATATACAGCCTACAACAAGAACCATTTTTATAGAAAAAGTGTATAGTTTCCTACCTGTTGACCTGCACTGAGGACGAACGCCTGAACGTGAACAAATGCGTCAGTTCACTAGACCGAGCGTGTAAGGGGATTAAGTACAATAAGCGCAGATTCGGGTCCGCCCACTTAGCAACATACACTACCCACCAACCCACTGATATGCTTTACTACCCAGATGAACAGTGGAGGGTGGGGTGGTGTTGGGGCTCTAAAAGCTCCATAAAAGGGTAACGGTTAAAGGACATGATTCCTCCCTTAACTTTCCCGTTTCTATTTTGAAAGCTACTAGCTGCCTTACTACATTCTGAACATAGGAATATAAAAGATGGCAGCTGATTTAGAGGAGGAAGAGAAAGAAAAGTGTGCATCTGGTTTCATAAAATGGCATTCACTATTACTGGCATGTTCATTTATAAATGTTCAGTGTGAGTGACATAAAGGGTTTTTTTTTTATTCCCTATGGCTAGGCTATTAATGTTATTAATAATGACTGGAATCTTTAGTCTCTTGGGTCAAAGTGGGTCCAGAACTTATAGCCCAGACACTGGGCAAATTCATTCAATTTTTGGAGGAAACCAGAGAACTGTGCACATGTGCACAAAAAAACCATGTGATATTCCACACAGTGAATTTATTTAGCATATTTTCTCATTTCTTAAATACATTTTAGCTGTATGACCAGTGCCTCTCCTATTTCCCTCTTCACCTGTACATCACTCAACCTCTACACTTACCTTGAGCTCACAGTTCATCTTTACCAATTAGCTCTTAACTCATGCATAACCACTACCCCTTACCTCCACCCCAATTATCATATTTATAGAAAATCAAGCACTACCACAATTCATGCTGATAGTAGTATAAGTATAGGCTTACACTGAAATGGAATTTAGCCAATATAAATGTTTACATTACTGAAATACAGTTGAAAAACCTTAAGATATGGCACACATATGACAACTGGTTTTACTGTTTATCCACTGCTCCAGCGTCCTATTTAAAAATGGACTTTGCATAAATAATTCTGTTTTTTGTTAGTTTGTTTGTTTTTTTTATTTTTTTTTTCAAAAACAAAACAAAAAAACAGGAGCTTCTACAGTTTTATAGAAATAAAAAGAAAAGAGAGAATATATCTTAATTTTAAATACATTGTTAAATAGCTATGTACAGTCTGTAATCTGTCCCACTAAATTTTTCTTAACTTCAATTCATGTGATTAAACAGATGCATCTGGAAAAACAATTTCACGTGACCATTGCAGCATTTGGCACTTTTCACAAGTAGTAGAGTTAGCAACAATGTATAAGTTAATGAATAAAATTATAACAAAATATATTACAAATATTTAATTTCTTTAACATATCACCAAACAAAACATGAAAACGCAATGTTTAATTTTTACCATAAAACCAAAAAAAAAGCCAGTCATAACTGTAACATTCAGGTCGCATTCAGGGAAATTCAACAAAATCTGACTGCATTAATGCATACATTCAAACAAACTTATCAAGTCAGTAAAAACCCCAATGCAGATCTGAACCTTAATGAGCTGTTAGAAATAACAGTGTACAAAATTAAGCCTTGCTGTTTCCTCCAGCAGCACTAGGGGGCATTATGCTATTAGCGCCAGTTTGGACATCCACAAATCCCATCCTCTGCCTCCTCTTTCTTTGCTCTGTCATCTGCACAAAAAGCACACCAGCAAACACTGAATGAGATATTGAACAGAACATGATCTACTTACTTACTTATATTGCAACAATAATAACAACTGGGTCAATAAAAGGCAAATAAATAAGGCCTCATAATTGAATTTAACTGTAAACACTGATATTAATATAGACAGAAGCTACATAATGGTAGGGAAAATACTAAAGCAGAAAATATACTATAATACATAAAATGGGCTCATATGGGAAGTGAGTGATCTTCATTAAATAAAAGCATGTTGAGGAATATAACCTAAAATTTCACATTAGTTCTCTCAGTCTTAAAAATTGTAAATGCCTTCATTATCCATGCAAACAAAATGCTTCATGCTCTATACACTATGAGTGTGTCTGCAACACAATATCAGTAAGCAAGCCCTATAAAACAATTTGTTTCCTCCCAATTTTTTTGTCTCTAATTCCCACTCATCTCACTGTGTGTCACTTGTGAGCACTCATTTGCCTCACCTGCTCTTTCAGCTCCGTTAACTGGCCACTGAGGTGTGTAACCACTTTCATGGTATTAGAGAGTTTGTCCTGTAGGATCCTGATCTCATTCTGCTCCCCTTCTCCTTCAGTCACAACCAGAGACATGGCCTGCATGCGTGGGAACCAATCCAGATTCTTGTTCTACAGACAAAGGGACATTATAATTATAACTAGTGTTTTTGGTTTCATTAATAAAACCAGTTTAGCCTGCTTTAATTACCTAATTATCATGAGATCATAGCTACATTTGTTCCAGGAACATAATAAGAATCATTTACCTTTATCATATGAGCCACATAGCTTTCTGGACCAGTGTAGTCAGTTTTGTTCTTCTCTCGCACAAGTACAATGAAGTAAAGGTAGTTCCAGATGTTGTGTTCTAATTTAATGTGCTCCTCAAAAGACACTGTCTTATTGTCAAACTTGTCCCTCTCAAGACCTTTTGGCAGAAAAATTAAACCACAGCTGTCAAAAAGTCCTAAAGCTAAAGCATCTGTTTGAAGCTGTTTATCAGAGAAGTTCCAGTGTAGCGATTTTATAAGTAGTTTGACATTAAATTACAGATTTCACACAGGATAAAATGCTTCTGAGTTTCGCAGCCATAACACACAGCAGCCGGGATAACTACCGGTCTCTCTGTATTAAGCTCTTACCGCAGATAAAGCAGGTGGTCTTCAAAATCTCCTCTTTCTTCTGCTTCTCACTACGCAGGTCAGCAAATGTGTCAATAATCACACCAAAGATCAGGTTCAGTACAATGATGATGACAATAAAGTAGAAGAGAAGGTCGTATATCACACGTGCAGGAAACAGCGTCTCCTATACAGTGAGCATAAGAAATCTTTAGTTTGCAAATGCTAATGTCCAATTAATTCTTCTGTGTAATATAATTCCTTCTTGTGATGTATTTATGTACATAAGGGCATGCATTAGTCTTCTCACATTTTTTGAGGGTTTGCGTAGGACATCTCCGACACCTCCCCCATTCCGTAGGCCGTGATTCAGCACAGTGGTTATACACATAAATAGTGTGTCACATGCTCGCTCTGTGTTATCTTCATCTGCAAGATAATACATAAAGTCAGACAGTGGAATTAATGGATCCTTTAGTCAGTTTCATCAGACTAACTATAAATATACTAATATATTTATATTTACTATAAATGTTTAGTGCAGTAAGTAAAAGACTTACCCTCTGATGTTGCTATTAGTCCAGTTTCTTCATTGCAGTCCACTCCATCTGCACCGCAGCTCCCGTCAGAATCTTAATTAAGCACAATCAGTTGTTTATAAATTCCTTGCCTATGTGACTATCACAATTTGGGCTAATGTATTCCACCTAAAATTTGGTCAAAATTTTATTTCTACATTCATTTTGTATAATAGCTACAATTCTGTGAGGGGGAAAGACAATACAACAATACACACTTCCTTCAATATACACATCCTTTTTCTGCTCAGGCCTAGACGCCAATACAGTGGATTACAAAAGTATTCAATACACCTGGAATTTGATATTTGTCTGAATAACGGTATTTCAAATAAAATAAAAATAAAAAAAACCTGAAAAATGCTGTAAAAGTATAAAAGTATAAAAGTATTCAATCCCACAGATTCCACAAGCTTCAGATGGAAGAGGTTGTCTTAGTAAGGAACGAAGTGACTTATAATTTTAAAACAACTCCTATTTTCCAAATTACAAAACACCTCAGATGAACTGCCATTGAAGATTCTGTCAGTTTGACTGTCAAGAAAATGAGTGACAATGAACACTAAGGAGGATTCTAAGATAAGATAGAAATAACAAATAACAAAATGTCATACTTTAAGAATAAGGTATAAAATTCTATCTAAGAGGCTGGAAAACCCAGTAAGCTTTTTGAATCAATAGATAAGAAATCTAAGTGTAAGACCGTCTCCCACCCCTCCCCGAAAACCAGTGCAAAATCAAGACAAAGACTGCAAAAAAACACAACAATGACAAACCTGTGTCAGTGGAAGGTAAACGATCCACCTCCATGATGAAGTCATCCCTGAGGCAAAGAAAGCCCACAATGGAGAAAAGGTAGACCAGAATGATGGCCAACACTGCAGTCAGGAGAATGGAGCGTCCATTACGCGTCACACTCTTGATTACATTGAAAAGGGTTTCCTCACGGTAGATCAGGTCAAACAACTGGAAAGGATTAAATTGTGTAAAGTGCACAGACTTTCAAATAATATTTGTAAGTAAAAGGCAAGGACAGAATAGAAACCAGACTATTTGAACTGCTGTCAGAAATTAAATGATATATTTACCATTAAGCTGTAGAAGAGCTCATGGACAAAAAGCCCGAGTGTGCAGGTGAACACATAGCCCAGATGGTACAGGAACTCTACATCCATCACCATGGCTTTGTAACCCATTATAAATGTACCGTTATTACCCACAAAGCTCACAACGTACACAATCTTATTGAGGAGCTGTGTAAGAAAACAGGAGTAGAGACAGACAGAGAACAATGTAGAGGGTTAACAGAAACCAGTCACATCATAGAGCCATAAGCACATGGACACCTGATCATCAAATCCACATGTGGGTCATACTGGTGCAAAAAATGGAAGCATAAAATCGCCTATGATGTCTTTTAATGTTGTGGGCTTAAGATTTCCATTCATAAGAAGTAAATAGCCTAGACCAAACCTGTTCCTTCATGCCAGTGCTGCTTAGTACCAACCTTGGTTTGCCAAGGTTGATGTGGAACAACTCAAGTGACCCATACAGAACCCTAACCTCAATCCCTCTGAACACCTTTGGGATGAATTTCAATGACAAATATACAGCATGCCTTCTCACCTGACATCAGTGCCTAACATCACTAATGTTGCTTATGTGACTGGCTTATGTGACTCACAAATTTAAAAATGTAATTAAAAATTAATGAAAGCCTTATTGTATAGTCTGAATATATTCAAGTCACTGGTTTTGACAAGCTCATGTGGGTGTGATGGTAGGGGGTCAAGTCAAATGTAAAGATCCATTTTGTCACACACTACAGTGATGGTATTGACTTACATTGACAGTTCCAAGCATGAATAGAGTAGGGCCAATGTCAAAATGGTAGATGCAGCGCAGAATAACAGCCACAGAGACAAGCTGCGGTCCGTAGCGATGAGTCAACAGACCCAAAGCAGACAGGCCAGAAAAGACCCAGAACAGCATGTACAATATTGAAGAATCAATGGAAGCTGAAAGGAGTCAGATCCAAGCATTAAGATACAGATTTAGTTACAAACTTTTTTAGTTACAGATTCTTTGCACCTTGCACACTTTTCAGGTAAACCTAGCTGCACTCTGTAGGTTGCAGGTTGTAGCTGTACTTTGCATGTACACAACTGTATGATGATAGTCAACAGTGCTGACCAGATTACCAGATTATTTGGTGGTTGGGTTATTAATTCACAGTGTAGCCATGATATTGAGGTGTCTATAAATCCAGTAACACTGGTTCTCCTGACACACTTGTAGCAGCACCATTCAAACGTTGCCATAATAATATCAATGCCACACTGAGAATGATCCAAAATAATCTGCGGTCCGTATGCCAATAATTGGCCATTGTGGCCCATTTTCACAAATAGACAATGTATAGGGTGGTTAAAACACTGTGTATGGCTAGATATATTTGTAATTGTATATCTATAAGGAGGCAAGGAAAAGTTTTAAGGGCTGTGCTACCAATCAGAAGCCTGTGATTGTAAATCCCAGCACCTCAAAGCTTCCACTTGAGCAAGGACCTTCATCCACTCACTTCAACTTGAGTCACTTCAGACACAAGCAACTGGAATATTAAATTTACAAACTGCACAAGTCTGATAGATGTACCTGAAGTGTAAGTACAAGGTAGGTCTACTAATAAACTGACAAAGTATATTTAAACATATAATATCTAGTAGAGATTGTGATGTTGTACTTTGGCCATTGTCAAATGGGTAGAAGAAGGCAATGATGAGGTTGATGAAGACAGCCAGGTTGAATGAGATGCTGCCCCATACTGACATTCGCCCAGAGAACCAGTACAGCACTGGCATACCTTGGAAAGACAGAGAACAGTACTCCAACAGAACATCTTTACTAACAGCAAAATTTATGCAAAATTATACCAAAGTACTGCTATGAAACTGCTACAGCAGTCTTTATACTATTCTATGGTGTTAATATGGTATATTGCAGCTGCATTTATAATATGTATGTCTGCTAACAAACCTACAAACTTAAAAGAATACCACATTGAGCTCACCCCTATGTGTAAAGTTGAATATCTTTAAGCAGACTGACTGATTTTTCCCCAACTTATAACATGATATTCAGGCAAGATTAAAAAATAAACAAAACTATAGTATAATTATATGGTTTAATTTGTTGAAGAATATTAAATATATTAAAACTAAATGGCTATTTGCCAGCATTGAGCCAGCTATTTGCCAGCATTGAGCCTCAGCTGACAGGTTTTCCCAGACGCTAGTGAAGAACATTACTGTAAATCATTCAGAACATGAATGAGGAAACAAGAAAGAAAGAACTGCACATACTGCGTAACTTCTTCTGCCACTCCATTTCATTATGCAGGAAGGAGGTCTGCTCAAAAAAGTGTGTGACCTTGCTGCCCTGTTCATCCAGCTCTGTGGTGTTAAAGACCCGGAGCTTGGACTCTTCTGTCAGGTACTCACAGATGGGGTGGACAGGGTACACAATTTGCTCCATGCTGCGATCATCACGAACTATCTGATGTAACGCAATAGTCATATTTAATTAATCCAACTGTAAGCGGGTTATACTGTAAGCAAGTTGAAAATGCTTTATAGAGTTCAGAAGGAAAAGAGGTATGATATTGATTTGAAAAGCTAACCTCGATCTGTGCAGTGTGTTTGGCATAGTACTCCAATGGATCTTCCTGCTGAACCTGTGCTGGAGCTGAGGATTTCAGCATTTGGGAGAATCCCCTGTTGTTTAGACTAAGCTACAGAAAAAGCATGAATGTAGTCAGGAACACTTTGAGAAAAGCCTGCTATATTTATAACAATGACTAAAAGCTAAAAAGATGTTTGAAAACCTTACCATAGATGAGATGCCCTCTTCAAGCTCTTCCTTTGTCTTTTTTGGTGGTTTCAACAGATTAATGAGAGACTTATTGTGCCGTGCCAACTGTACAGAATGGCAATATTGAAGGTTAACAATCTGAAGAGTATTCAAGAAACTTAATGAAGGTACATAATTGGTCAATAGTATACCTGTAGTGCCAGGATGTAGATGTTGTGGCCGACTTCTCTGGGTGAAACTTCTGCATCCTCACAGTCACAATCAGTCTCCTGCAGATAAGCCTTCTTTATAACTTCAACCTGTTGGGCATTAAAGACATATGATTGGTTTATCATATATTTTAAGTTGTTGATTTTTGACTTTTTGGTACACATCCAAGTAGTGAACTGACCAGTTCACGGGGTCGAAGGTTAATCAGAATTCTTTCTGCATTCTCACTGTCATGGCGGCTCTCCATTAGAGCAAGTAATAGTTTGGAGGCGTTGTCCTGCCAAGAAACACATTATAATAAATATAATAACAACATAAACTTCCTTCTTAAAATGCATTTAAAATGAGGAGACCCTATTTCATTTTTGTCATACATTTACATAATAAAAAGCCATTTATCTTAACCTAGGGGCAGTGATATTGTAGCGAGTTAGTACCTTAAGCTGGAGAACCAACTCCATCTGGTAGCGGCACAGAGGGCTAATGTCGTTCAAAATCAAGGCAGTAATTATGTCAATTCCGTTGCACTCATGAGTTACGATGCAAGTCTTCAAATAGACAGAACAGAGAAAAAATCAACACAGCCTGGACATTTGTGTTTATTCATACAACAAAACGAACCTGCTATGCAACCTGACATAACATAGGCTATGTAGTCAGTCATGTGTTTATATAGTCACACATTCTATGTTTAATTATCTGACCTGGTTCTCTTGGCATGGACCCTGACAATACTCTGTGAGCGTCTCCAATGTTTGTGTGATCAGCTCCACATTGTTCTCATTGATGTAGAGACCCAGCAATCCCAGGCCGCCTGTAGTGCTCCCACACATGATGTCCAAGAACTGAAGTGTCTCACAGACCAGGTTATAATTTGTCTTGTTGTTCTGACATCGAAGGAAATTCTGTAGAAATATTAGTGGGATTAGTACAGAGATGCATTCTGAAAAAAAACTGTAGGCAAAATGTTAAATAACAATCTACTGTAAAACATATAAAGCAGTGGCTGACCTGTAGGTCATGGTTATGGTTTTCACAGAGCAGTTGAAGAAACCGTAGAATAGGCTTCATGATCAAGACTGTGGGGCCCATCTCAGTGTCCACCTCCTGCTGCTTAGCCTGGTTAGCAGGAGCCAGGGCAGTGTTATTTTGGCCATATTGGGCCACTTCCCCTGTTGGATATGCTGCAGGGACCCCAGTAGCAGGAGACAGAGAGTTAATCAAAGCCTTATTAAAAGCTTTTAATTCTCCTATTTTACAGCACATTTCATCTGTTGTAATAAACATATAGATCTTGTATGTTTAACGCATTCAATTACCGGATTTTTGTGTGTCTATGTAACACATTGCAGGTCAGTTTAACTCTGAAACTCTTGCCTATTTAATTGTAATAAAGTCTTTGTCTCTCCATTCTGTTGACAAAATGTTCAACAGGACGATGTGGGGTATAACCTTGGTCTAAGATGCATTGTATACTGATCACAGCAGTCACTCAGGACTAAAAATGCAAATGTATCTCTCATACAACATTGATGAAATCTCTGGTTTTGAATAGCTTGTAAAAGATAAAGGATCCTCTCTACCACTGCAGTAAATAAACCCAATCCTAATTCCACAGTTCAAGTTAAGACCTATCCATAAAACCTTGTTCACCTGGTTCCAGATCTTTTTCATCTTTGGCTTTGTGGCTCATTTCACCCACACTGACTGAAGTGCTGGCTTTGACATCCAACTGTGCAGTTTTCATACGATCATAAAAAACTTTAAAGAACTTCTCAGACTTGTTGTCCCCCATCATTAGTTTGTAAAAGGAGTTCTAGAGCAAAAACAAAAAAGGACTTATGTTTAATAAATGTTTAATTAATATGAGTGTCACTGAAACTAAAAACAAACTAGAATCACATGGCCAGTGAATATGTATACATGAACACCTGTATTTCAGTGTTTCCTCCCTCTAACAGACAGATGGCTAGCTGAATGCTCTCTTGGAAGATTTTCTCATTTTTGGAGCTTGTAATGATGTCTGTAAACAGTTTAGTTCCACCTTCTCTATCCAGACGGCACTGAATTGCAGCCACAGCAGCCCAATCTCGCTCTGCCTCTCCACCTAGTGTAAGCAAACACACACACACACACTCAGAGCTCACTCAAACTTGACATAGAATCCAGATGCCCACAAATAACCAGATGAAACACTGTACACCAACATAACTATGCTTGACCAATTCCACTGTTTTAATAACCCTCATTAATTTCCTTGACAGTGTGGGCTTTTCAAGTCCCCTTAGCTTAGCTTTCTTTTCCATGGGTTGCACCAAAACTGTTATGTTTTTTTAGATTCATGCACAATACAAACATGACAAAAGATACATGCAACAACTGCACTGATGCTAGTTGTCCAGTCATCTAACATATTCTCTGTGATGTGTCTCTAAATTACATTAAAGAGTTTAATTTCAGGTGGATAACGGTACACAGTATGCATTAGTCATAGCTACAATATTTTAACTGCAACAAACCTCCAGCTCCAAGTTCAGCAAGGTCTGCTTTCATGGTCTTTTTGTTAAAGAGGTAATTTTGCAGCAACACCTTTCTCAAAGCTATCCCCTTCAAAAGGAAACATTCACACTCATTAGTGAATAATCAGTGGACAAAAAAGCCTGACACACCCAAGATTGTAGCACAAAACATACACTGTTATCTTAAAGTAACGCTGTACATATAATTGACAAGACAAATAAGCTTACACTAACACAATCTCACAGTAAGGTTCACCAAACAAATACACTACTTGCTATTAATAAAACATTAATGTAGAGTCCAATTAGAATTTGAAAACAGATTCAAGATTCAGGTATTTAATGAAGCGATAGTTATTTTGATTGCTGTTAATAGAAAATATTTGATAAACTTTCAAGAATGTAAATTACGCCTCAACCTTCTCATCAAAGTCCATGTTTCGGATGAGCATCTCCTGTAATGTCTTGAGAACCTTGATGCAGAGGTTCTCATCAGAGTTCTTCAGAGCTTTAGTGTGCTGAATTAGTCTGAAGAACAGAGTAAATACACTCATGCTAAAATACAGCATTGTTAATATACATTACAAATTTCCTTTTATGTCATTAAACAAGCATGAAGCCTGTTGTTGAAGATGTGTCTTACTTGGAAATGAAGCCTCCAGATTCACAACGGTTGCGAGCATCAGAACCCTCTGGAAAGAGCAGCTCAGGCTGGTGCAGGACGTCCACTAATACAGACAACTCTGCATTAACCAGTGGCATTAACCGATCCTCCAGTGTGTTAATGACATCCTACACAAAGACACAAAGTCAGCCATCACCATTTTCTTAAAGCATCCTACTGCATTCAAAAATGTATTTTATTGGTTTCATACCGCTTCTATACACAAACCTGCAGCTTCTCAATTATATTTTTATAGTCCCATGGGTTGGTGGAGCCGGTAGGTCGTGTGGATCGGGTGCTACTTTTGTAGTTGAGGATGGCACGGTTCAGAGCATTCACAGAATTGCTGCTCAGCATCATGTTAACAAGGGCTTCTAAATCCACCGGCAGGCAGATTGATCGTGTCTTAGCTATGGAGGGAGTCAGGAGATTTTTTTTATTTAAAAGTTACAAAAAACATATTTTATATTTTTGAAAATCGATACATTATTTATCTACTATTTAAACTGATAAATATGCAAAGATTTAATCTAGCAAATCATTAGATGATTGAAAAAACAGCATTAATTGCAGCTAAGCCTTTTTGCACAACTATTGACGGAACAAATAGCTCTGTTATACCAGTCACAGCCAGAGTTCGAATGCAGCTGTCAACTAGTGCCTTTTGCTGGGCCTGAAGCCAGGAACAATCCATCAGGCGCATGGTAGATTGCAGCAACTTTGTCACCATATCATGATGAGACTGGAAAATACACAAATCAGCAAAGGAATTAAGTCAAAATAATGGCCAAAAACTATTTGTCCCTCAGTGCTCAAGAAAGTGCATCAATATTTTTTGTGGCAAGAATGAAGGCCTAGTTATTAATCATTATTATACTATTATTATTCTACAGTTCTACTGATTTTTGCAGTTCTGACAGAAGCTGTTTTTTTGATCATTTTTAATAACTTCATGGCAAATCACAGGTTTATATTAATGTCCTCATTCTATGTTATATTTTCTAATAATGTTTACAAGGGTTTGTATAGCAGACACTTTACATATTGTGATTGAATAACTGAGTAATTAATATCATGGTAACATACGCTTCCTGTAAGGAGACATTTTGTTCAAGACAGTTGAATGAAAAACAGCATTTTTTTGGATTCATCAACTTCAAATGAGTAAATAAAAGTTTATAGATGCTCTACCAGGGACTACAGTAACTTGTTTGACAGATGTTCCTCAAAATTAACTGTAAATTATAAATTGATGAAAAGTATGATATCAGTTGTTAATAAATACACAGTTTTTACGATTAGAAAATTATTGTGGTACAAGAAGAATAAAATACAGCAGGATGTGCTGATACTGGAAAATAATCAACTCTGGGTTAAAAGCATGATACCACCTGTCATGCAATGCACATTGTGCTCCTTTCTATTGCCATTAGCTGTTATTTTAGACGTGTGAACGCAAACTGTAAAAAGTATAAATCATATGGGTAAAAAACACTGTCTGATTTTGTGGTTCACCTGTAGAGAGGTGCTGTTTTCAGAGAAAGGTGAGCTGAAGAAGGCAGTTATAGTATCCAACACAACCAGGATGACATACTTCTCCAGCACTGGGTCTTGCAGGCGCTTCTCACGGTTAATGCACATCTAAGGACAACAGTTCATTTATATCCTTCAACAACTGCACAATCGAGCCTCCATTCAATATAATGAGATGATAAACAGATCAGTACTGACAACAGCTAATGTGGGTTTTTAGAGGATCGACTGTATCCTTGTCTTACCCTAGCCATGTCTATGAGAAAATTGTCAAACAGGTTCCATATGTGGTTGCTGGTATAGATCTCCTTCATTTCCACCTCGGTATCCACATAGCAGTGGTTCACAAAATTTACATAGGCAACTTTCACCTGAGACATAAGACAGCAGTAGTAAACAATGGGCAATGAAACACGTGATATAGTCCATAACTGAACCCTGATTATTTATGATTATGTTAGAGAAATATCTGCATTCTTGTTGTTTGATGATGACTAAAATATCATTCTGGAAGTTAATTTGCAGGTGTAGTCAGAGAAAAAAAAAAGCTCATGGATATCAGCTAACGATGTTAACACTGTCTACTTCAACCATCAGGTGAAAGAAAGAAGTGCAATGTGTCAGCTGGCAGCTATCTTTCATGCATTCAAAGAGAGAAGCTTTAAAAATATCTGTTATGGTTTGCATGATTATCACAGAAAGTTTTGTTTAATCAAATATTTGTAGTATATTTTAAAGCAGCTTCAAAAAAAGTATCTCTGTTACAGTATATCTAAAACAAAGTAATAGTTTTAGGAGTTACATCCTACTGAAACCGTGCTACCTCTATGATGCAGTCCTCGTGTGTGACGACTCTAACAATGTCCTCCAAGGGCAGCAGTGAGGTGCATTTGATCTCAGTGTAGACATTTTTGCCCTCAGCACACGCAGCCAGCAACTCCACCAGAGAAATATGATAGCACAGTGGGCTGTTATCCTGCACCCCCTCTCTAGACTCAATCATGAGATCCAGCATTTTGGCAAAAGATTCTTTATCATTGTAGAAGACCACAACATCATCACCTGCATTTGATAACTGGAATATAGAGCAGGAGATACAATTAGTGATTTACATCATTAAGTGTGTTTATTTATATAAAAATAAACGTTAAAAAAGGTACAGTCAGTGTACAAAGCTGCATTATCATTATGAAAAGTGAGTGTTCAAGTTTAATTTTAATTCTAATTTTAATCTCTTATATCTGTATTAAGTGACAGATTTTATGTGGTGTAACAATAATTTAAATGAGTTTAATTTGTTGTCTCATGATGTACACAGTCTCTGTTCTGACTGAGAGGGTTTTGAAGCAGTTATACACTTATTGCCCTTTTTACCAGGATAACCCACCCTATGTCACATTCTAGGTAAACAATTACTGTATCCTCTTCTGCTGCTGTGCAAAATGCTCTCCTCTGCAGAACCAGCATAATAACAGGATAGTGGACTATTCTCAGCACTACAGGTAAGGATATGTGTTAAACAATGTTTCTGAACCTGAATGTGGGGAGAAAATAACCCACCAGCTAGTAAGATCTAACCTCAGCACCCTCTGGCCTGAAACTAGAAAAGTATACGCAGCATGGCTACAGTCTCTAGGGAAGGAGATGAGGGAGGGAGATGCATAACAGCATCTAGTTGTGCATAGCAGCAGCTACATTCAGTAATTCTATACATATAATGTGCCCTTTTATGACATACATAATAGGATTGCTAATAAGTGTCATTACAAAAGAAGGACTACCTTATAAACTGTTGACAATACATAAAATACAGAAGAATTAATATTTAATCATATTTTGGAGGGGGGGTGGACAGTAAGGGTCTATCATAAAGCCTCTTAATATGAAGAATCTTTATAACATTGATAGTGTGCCTTAATCATTCACCCATACCTCTGTCATAATCATATCTTGGCACTTCTTCACATACTTCCCCTCAGCCTTGATGATGGTATGAAGGAAGTTGAGGTACTGCACATGGCGTCCATGAGTGGCCAGGCAGTTCATGAAGTGTTGGAGGACATTCTCACTGAGCTCTGAGCAAAGCTGGTAGTTATTATTGAAGATATGTTGTATTGTTTCGGCTTCTAGAACCTGATAAAAAAAAAAAAAACAGAGAAGTTTAACATCATGATAAGTCTATTCGTCTATTTTCTAAGCTATGTACTAAATTATATGATATGCATGCTACATGAAAACAGTGTGACCCTAAAATTAAAACCCTGAGAATAGACCCTGAGATTGAGCTTACTCCAGGGGTAAGAAAGAGGTTAAGATGTTTGTGGAGGAGTGTTTGATTTTCTTGGTTTCCAATGCAGAACTTCTGCAGGAATAGATGGGTGAACTTTATGAGCTCTTGCATTTTCTTGTCACTCTGTCAACAGAGAAAACAGAGGCACATCAGGCATATAATTAAGGAGTTTTGAACAGAATTCTCCATCATACATAACAGAAGATTAGTGCAATAACCTGTCTCTCATTACACAGTAGAGCTACGTAACTAACTGTAACACTGATATACACAGTACAACTACTTACCCGGTCATAAGAGACCTGCAGCAGGTCCAACATGACTTTATGTGCGCCCATGTTTTTCAGAAGCCTTTGCTGCTTCTTAAACACCCCAGAGTTACACATCTTATTTAAGCGCTCCAGGATCTAGATGTGACAAAATAGTTGTTATTACAACATATAGCATTTACCCTCACTATCAGCATACCTTAACTCAACATCAATGAGTAACTCAACAAACCTCCTTGACATTTTGATAGCTTTCATTGCTCTTTTCAAGCTTTTCTTTGGAAGGGCCAGGGTCAGCGCTTTCAGCAGAGGCCTTGAAAAAACATATAAAAATGTTTTAATGTACAAAGCCAATGTACTTTCATTAGACGAGTCTCTAATGTGGTTGAATCCGGCAAACCAGAAGCCACGCTAAGCTCACCTTATCATCTTTTTTATCCTTTTTCTCTTCCTTGTCCTTCTTTACCTCTTTGTCTTTTTTATCTTCTGTGTCCATTTTTCCCTCCTTGTCCTTTTTCACTTCCTTGTCTTTTTTATCATCCTTGTCTTTTTTATCATCTTTGGCTTGTTTCTCTTCCTTGTCTTTTTTATCATCCTTGTCTTTTTTATCATCCTTGTCTTTTTTATCATCCTTGTCTTTTTTGTCTTTCTTCTTATCTTTCTTCTTATCTGAACCGCTTTTCTTGACCACCCACAGCTCAGACTTCTCTACTATCGTGCGCAAACGATCCAAATCGCGTTTAATCAGCTTGTAGTTGTCCACATCCTGCTCAGAAATTAGGAGCTGAACCTAAAGAAAAAAAAAACATAAAACAATAATCAGTATATCGAAGTGGACAGTCAGACCTCATGCCTTTGTGTTTGTCTGAAGGTATTGTGCGTCATTGTGGCTTACCTGTTTAAAGGTGTGTAGGACTTCCTGCCTTTGGCTAAAGTGTTTGAATAGAAGCTGCAGTGCCCCGGAGACCAGTGGAGGGTAATCATGCATGATGAGATGGATCAGTACACGCAGAAACATGCGTCCTCCCTCATCATCCACTTCTAATATGCTGTTCGCTTTTCTAATGGGTAGCAAGACCAAACATGTTAATCACAGACAAATAATTCACCTGGCATAATAAAAAGTGTTCAGCTATAATACAGTATAGACAAATGAAGACTTTTGCTACATACCCAACTCCAAACATGGCCTCTGCCTGCTCTCCTATAAACTGCAAGTTGATGGTTGCTGCATGCAAAATAAAAGCATGTAAAATCAGCTGCCAGTAAATAAACTGTTACATCATTACATAAATAGTTGTAGTATCAGTTACCTGCATTCTCCACTGCTGATGTTGCATCTGCATCTGCCATGGGATACAGCTCCACAAACTCCTTCTTAAACATGGAGAGCATGAAGGAGAGTCTGTAGTCCAGCCGCACATTCAGGATAAACTGCACATCAACAAAATAAATTAGAGGAGCTGATTATATTGCCTTCAAAGTGATGTGGATGTGAAATCACACCTGTAAAATTTCCAGAATCCTCAGCTTGGTGTCCATAACTGTGACATCCTGGTTGTCAATGCTGTCCTTAGTGTATCCCTGACCTTCCATACCCATCATGTTACGGCCACCAGTAAGCATCATGGACTGCTTTCTGCTCAGCACCATGGTGGACATCATCTGGCCCACTCCATGGATGGAGCGCCGGATATTCTTACCTGAGTTAAATTAGAGAAGAGAAAATATTGCATGTGAACAGACTGATATCAGTAGTGTATCAGAGGCAATCAGGTATTTACCTAAAATGATATGTATATATTTTATCTGTTAGCTCAATAAATTAAAAACATTTTTATTTCATTTTCTTTCCTGGTAAATTCAGTTCTGGACCAACCAACACAAAGCGTGAAAAATGTTCTACATTTGAGTCACAGTATTCTCCACCTTACACAAATATCTACGACTCTGAGTAATAGTCTACGACCTTTAATGCAGTACCATCAACGTCAAAGATTACTCATTCTCATTCATTCTAATTTCCTCTTTTAAACGTATACACTTTTTCAAGATAACACACACAATAATGTAATCGTTACTGAAATAAAGATCCATGTGTGTAAATGATTACAAATCACCAGAAATCTAAGTTACCGATTATCTAAGTATACAGAGTTTTTAGGCTTGGATATCTTTTTCTTAGATTATGTTTGAATGTTCTTATTAAGCCATTACTAAGACGTCACTGGTTTCAGAGTAACATTAGCTAGCATGAAATGCTATGAGTGTTTTAAAAATTGAATACGGAATGCTGTGAAATATTAAGAAAGACACATCATCAACAGCTGACTGAGATCTCTGACTTCTTCTGTTAGCTCAGAATATCAAGTCAAACCTTTCCACGCATCTAAATCTGCAAAGAGTTTAGTACTTACTGGTGCCATCATCACTGAACGTAGGAGTGGCTACGGCTGTGTTGGGAATGCAGTCAATGATACCCAGGAGTGTGCGTGTCAGTCGTAACAGCTCAAAAAAGCTATAGAAGCCAAAATAGATTAGATGTCTGGCAAGATTCACCACCTGAGAAAGGACAGAACATGAAAAGATGAAAGACAATGAGAACATCAAAGACATTCAGTTTAACTCTATACAAACAAAACATTGTAGAATGTTAGAGGGACTACAGTAATAAAGAACTTCATCTGAATTGTACCTCATATGTTAATTTATTTTTTTCTTCATCAGCAAAAGGCAAGACATCATTAAGAACGTTGTTGAGGTACTCCTCCATAAAAGAAATAGTGTTTGCAAACTTGTTCTTCTTGTTGTCTCTTGAGTAATCCATATGAGAATCATAACTAGAAAAAAAAATGTGGCTTAGATTTAGGACCAATAAATGCTGTATAATAAACAAATTGAAAGCGCCTACTTTCCCATTATTGTACATTTTAAAACTAAGTCACTCTTAATAAAAGACTAAATACAAATATTAATGGACAGTATATGGAATAGGAAAATCCTGGTGTTGTCTGCATTAAAGTGCAACACTCATTTGTCAATAATCCAGTCACAACAGTTGATGTGGATATGATGTGCATGCGATCATACTCCTTGATGCTGATAGAGGTTGGGATCTCAGTCCAGAGCCGTGCATATTTCACAGGAGTCACAAGCTCCTGGGGGTCACGGTCTACATGGGCATGCAGCATCAGTCTACAGAAAGACGCACGCAGGTCATATGGAAGAGTCTCATCCATCATGCAGAGGAAAATCAGATCCACATCTAGATACTTTGAGATCTCATCAATGGCCAGATATTGACGGTCTGAACACATCTGAGCATAGAGCTTCAGTTGATATCTTGTGGGAAAAAAAAGATCAGGTTATATTGTGAGCCGTGGAATAAAAATGGATAGTAATCGGTATATATATTTCTACATTACAAGGATGAACTTTATTTCTACAGCAGTTTTTCACCGTTTCTAATTCAGTATGGAATACCTGTAATACGTCAACACACTCTCGTCGTGTGTATTTCCTTGTCTTGCCTCATGTGCAAGCTGCCGAATGCTTTTAGCATGAGTCTCTTTGGCTTTATCAATCCAGACCAACCATACCTCATTCTCCTCTGCATAGTCCTCTATATATTCAGACGTGTGATGGGTCGCCTTAGCAGGGCGTCGTCTGCAAAAATATATGCGTAAATGTATGTGTTAATCATAACAGACAACAATCTACAGACTGATACAGTTATATTTGTATGATCTTCTAAAATATTAACACTTTTTTGATCTATGGCCTGTTCATAGCTTTTCAAAGACTGTTTAAGGAACTTACTCTGTTTTGATGAGAATATCCTGGTTTTTGGGATCTAGCACACACTTGCAGATCAGCTCCTGAGTCACTGGGATGGCAACATAATTTGATACACACAGGTCTGACAAGTAATCCAGAAACCTAGAAGCATGATGTCATTGTGAGTCGGATCTCCACAGAACAGTCAAACATCAGCCATTACATGAACTATGCAAAATTGTTCTGGTTTGCTGAAATGTATTACATTTTAATATTAAATTTTACAGACCCTTAGGGCAAAATGAAAAAGACAAGGAAATTATAATGATATCTTCTAAGATGAACTTTTATTATAAACAAAGGCCAGATATCACAACTCTTATTTGAATTAGACTGAAAGACGCAGGCAAATGAACACATCAAAGGAGCTGATGTGTTACTTAATCAAGATCACACAAGCAAGTGTGTGTGTGTATATATGATATATCTGGCATTCACAGCCAAAAATACAGCAGCGCAATGATAGTGTGATATTGCTTTTATACAACAGACCTACAAACAAGAAATTAATATAAATTAACTGACATTTCAGACACAAAAATCCATTTCACAAAGAAAATCACAGCTTGTACTAAATAGGAGCACTCATGCTCCACTACTTCTTCCATCATTATACTGTTATATATTGGTCACTAGCCTGATTTTCTTTCCCTTTTACAAAAAGTGTATTGTGGCCAGCTACCTTAAATGAATTTGACTTCCCTGTTTTAACCTCTTAACATCTCATTTTAACTTTTAACCCAGAAACAATGAGAAATATAGTAAACTATCAGTATCTTGGATCTCATGCAGAAAGATTATTCGCAGCACTAACCTGGGCTCCCCGTTCCTGCGCACCAGGGTGACAAAAGTCTCAACCTCAGTTTTAGTGATGTGTTTCTCCAGTAGCTTGCGATTGTTATGCAAAAGTGCTGTGATTGTGTCCTCAGCCAGAATGTCATAGCCGATCTGAGACTGCATCAAGCCAAACTGCTTAGCTATATCCTCCTAATGACAGGAACAAAGAAAGAGAATTTGGCTTGATGTTATTAAACGTCAGCTGACGTCATCAAAACTATGTTAAATGTAATTACACTTCTAACCACTTACATACATTTTTGTTAGAAACTGTGTATACTGCATAATTGCCTTTATCATTTATTTTATCCTCACAGCAAGGGCATTTATTAAACGTCAAACACACAGAATTGTTTTGAGTGGTGGCTTAAGGCTAAAAGTTAAGGCTCTGGGCTGTTGATCCAAAAGCCAGGGTTCAAGTCCCAGCACTGCCAAGCTGCCACTGTTGGGCAACTGAGTAATGCCCTTAACGCTCCATGCTCCAGGGGCGCTGCATCATAGCTACCCCTTTGCACCGACCCCAACCTCCACAGCTGGAAAATCTAAAGAAAAGTATTCCACTGTGCTGTAATGTATATGTGGTGATAATCAAGGCTTCTATGCCCCAATTTCATTACCTGGTTTTTACGGTAATCCTCCTGGGAGTGGCGAAGGATTCTGTAGCTCAACCGAAGCATGTACTGATAAGGAGCATTTTTCTGATCAGCCAGTTCCTCCAACTTCAACAAAGGGGGTTCTGATCCCCTTTCTTTAAACGGAGTCTTAATTATCCCAAAAATCTAAATGGAAATGAATGAAATAGTTACAACATCTGGCCTAACGATGTACAGCAGGCATATAACTATAACTAATATAATATCTGTACATTTATAGCATACATATACATATCGCATTATCCTGTTCTACAGAGGTGTTTAAGGAAGTACTGCACACTACTAGTTACATCATCAAGTAGTGTCGTATAAAATATAATGTACATACAACCAAGTGAAAGACTTTGTTGTGCTAAACTTAATAAGAAGTAGCTTTTTTCTCTTTTTCACACAAAATCTGCTTGTCCTAGCCACCTAGGCCAATGATTTATCCAAAGTTGCCTATTAAAGTTTGAGTCATTTCAAAATGAATTCTACAGGGTCAGTAAACATACTTTTTAATACTCTCAGTAAACATTATTTAAAGTGAAATGCTATCAAAGCAGTCAAAGACATAACACCTGTTTGATAATATGCTGCTCCCGCATTAGTTTCTGCCTCTCACGGTTGGGTTTGACCATCATCACATCCAGTACAGGTTGCCCAGTGTTTGACTGGTCCACCACAAAAAACACAAGGTCCTCCAGCAACTTAATGGCATATCTACACAATAAAATATTAGACGTTATTAGAAAAGTTTGAGATGAAGTGCTTGCAGGTGTTTCTCTGGATTTTCATGAGTGTACGGTGGATCGAAAATGAATATATCCATTACATACATTCTGTTTGTGTTTGCTTCTATAAACTTGAGACAACTAGACAACTTAAATTTCTTCATGTAGCCAGGTACACACCCCCAAGAGCCAATAATTTGTAGAAGCACCTTTGACAGTACATCTTTTTGGGTAGCTCTTTATAAAATTTTCACCCCTTAGCTTAGAGACTCCTCAGCACAGCGCCACTCCTCTTGGGAGAATTGTTTGAGCTGGGAGTTTTGGCTGATGAAAGTCATACTACAGATTATAGTAGAATAGATTTTGAATTGGATTTAGGCCATGGATTCTAGCAATGCAGGCCAATTCAGACATTCACCTTGTTCCTAACAAACCATTCTGTGGTATCTTTGGACTTATGCTTGGAGTCACTGCACCGTTTCGGACCCATTCTTCAAATTACTGCTTTTATAATAAAGGGGGTATTCTTATCAAAACAATGTATTGTTTTGTGTGTTTTTATTTCTTTAATAATTTGTATTGTTAAAAATTCACATTGACATTGTTAGGTACTACGTGTAGATTAAAAATAGATACATTC
>JAOTRN010000031.1:4775877-4792923 GCA_028566695.1 Bagroides melapterus
TAAACTTATAGAACAAAATTTGTACTACAGATAATATGGTGCCTAAGACTTTTGCACAGTACTGTATATATATATAAGCTTGCTTATAAAAGAGGCTCTGTCTGTTTCATAAACATATGTTTGTAATAATATGTACATGTTGATCACTTATCTTTGTGTAATACTTATTATTGCTTTATTATGTACCATATTTAAACATTAAGGTTACAACATCTACGCAAAATGAACACAGTCACATAGTTATGTTGAAGATGGCCAAGTGTCACAGGAAAGCTTTTCTTTTTTATAAAAAATGTGTTATTATGTGTGCGTTTGTGAATCAGCACCTACCCACTATATTATTAATGAGCAGTACAATATTTTTCTGTTACTAATAATAAGATAATACTATAACTAGTAATAATGCTACACCACAAAACCAACACTCTTCTATTCCATGGTAAAATAAATAAACATATAATCAATGAAAAAGCCATTAGCTGAATATTGTGAATCATTCATAAGTATAAATTTAAATTGTACCATTAAAGATTTCCATTAAATATTTCACTAAAAAAAAAAAAGAAAACAACTTTGGGTAAGATGACCTCTTGGGGGAATGAATTTCAAGCTTAAAAGCTATCACATAGGTTGAATTTTGTGTGTTTGTCTGTACAGTTTGTACTCAATCTCATCTTAAGGCTGAGCTCAATGAACAAGCGCTAATTTGACCTGAATGTCCTTCAATTTCACATAGAGCACTGTCTCCCTTCGCCTTGTTAAGAGGACAATGTTTGTTTTGTTTCACAGAGTTTGGAGAGTGGAGTTTGGGGGAGGGGGGACGGATGAGATCGATGCTATGGCAACCAGCTTTGGCCCCTCACAAGTACTCTAACATACAAATCAGGGTCCTGGGCCATCGTGTATTCAGAAGACAGGAAACTCAAGAGAGGTTCATTCTGATTCACACATGGGTGATGCCAGCAGAAGGAGGAAAAAGGTGTTTTTTTCCATTGCAATTGTTGTTTAAATGTTTGTATTCAAGGCCTGTGGTGACTGAAACAAAGGCTGGTGAGGCGAGGTCAGGGAAAAAGTACAGGAGGCCCTATCCTTTTCTATCCTTTATTGAGGGACTAAAAACCTCAGCCCACTCACAATATTTGAGCCAAGCCAGTGAGAGGGAACAGATCAGTTCTGTGGATGCAGACTCACTTATCCTGTGCTCATATTCACTTTCAATCAGGTTTACACAGCATGCTGCAATCTTGAAAATCCCATATATATATATATATAAAACCATTTATGTACATATTTAAAGATATTTGAATGTTGCTATTTCTACAGATTTGAATTTTATTTTATATCGACTCTTTATTAGCTGTTTATACTGCACTATTGAATTCTTTTTCATTTTATAAGTTTAATATTTCTACACCAATTGCTCTAAGTAACATAACTAATGAATAAAAGCTCTGCAGGAAAACGGTTAGAGCTTCTCTTGTACAATTGATCGACAGCTCCACCTGGCGTCAACAGTTACTTAATGCAACATTGAATTAAATTGGAAAAAAAACATTTACCAAACCATCAAACATTTCCATCAAACCTGCATTAGCTGGTGCATTAATCTTTGTTGCAGCATTTTGACATCATTTTTCTCTCACCGGCAGTAAAGTGAACTAAGACTTAGGTCCCGAATACACTTTAATAACATTCTGAATGCTCTACTGATGCTATGCTGGATGGATGGATGGATGGATGGATAGTCTTTATTGTCACGCTACTCATCCATTATAATCCTTTTTTTATTCCAACAAAAGTGTGTAAATGTGAAAAAGTTTAAGACTTGGCACTGACATCTCACAGCTTCAGAATCCCTTCAAATCTGAGCTCGGTTTTCTCTCTGTGAACCTTCATATGGTCTCCTTATGTGGGTGAAGTATGCTAGAATATATTAAACTGCCTCAAATTTAAACGTGTGTGTGTGTGTGTGTGAATGTGTACGTTTATGGTGCCCTGTGGCTGACTGGCTTCCCATCAAGAGTCTCTTCCTGCTATGACCCCAGCATTCCCAGATCCAATTTGACAATGACCAGGTTAAAGTGTTAGTGAAAAGAAGTCAGAAATTTCATATAACAGCAATAAAAATACATAACAAAAAATGAATAGTTCAACAATTTATTTCTGTCTTCAACCTCATTTTGCACAAAGACTAGAGGATAGGTAGAAAGTGTCAAGTTAAACACATTTCACAGAAAGGAAATAAAATGAACAAAAATCCAAGTAGAGGAAAAAAAGCCTTGTCTTATTTTGTGGTGACAAATACAGAGAACTACAACAGCACACAGGAATCTTGGTTAAAAAGCATTCTTAACATTCAAAAGTGAAGTTCTTACACCTCTTAGGTGTATCCTTACACCAGGTAGTAACAGTCCTTTTTCTACATCAATGCAATACAGCTGCTACAACCAACTACCAACAGCAGTCAGAACAGCACAGACACAAATTCAGCAAACTACGCATCAGTTACCACTGATTAATCACTGCACACCTAGGAATAAGGTTCATGGCCTATATATACATTTTATAGAGAAAGTACTCTTACTGGGCACCTGGACTGTTGACACTGTAAACGTTTTATGCAAATGTAACAGCTTTAAGACGGACACCGGTCAATTGACCAGTAATAATCAGTAGCAATTAGATACATAACTCATTTAAGAGAAGCACAATGCCCAATTATGCACCTTAAGTACTTTCAGAAATTACGTATTAGACATATAAATCATTTGTTCTTGTAAAAATGTTTCTTCTGTGATTTTGTACAAATACATTTTTGTCAGTTCTACTCTCAGTTATTTTGGTACGTGCAGAAACAAACCTTTGGAAATAGCTGTAATATATTGTGTTGGGTTTTCTCTCTTTTTGATATTAAAAAAGATTTGATCAAAAAAAAAAAATGCTATCCTGGCTCAAAACTCCATTACTTTGGAGAACCATACAAACTATCAGCAGGAGGAAAATAAAGACATTCTCCTTTGGAATGTCTTAACACATGTTCAAGTAGAGCTGATTTACCGTGATGAATTATCTTAATCCAAAAAAGCGGAGGAGAAAGGGTATATAAATCTAGATGTATGTGCATGTATGGCAATAGAATCACATAATTTATGCATCTGTATTATGATGAATAGCTGGTATGAACGTACTCTCCAGTTGCTCCCATTCATTAACAGTATTTTGTTGTGCTTTAGGCATTTGCTGGCGGTGAGGTTGGACCAGGAGGTCCATAAAAACAAACACACACAAAAAGGTTTGTTTCTCTAAGACCACTGTACTATGACGCACTCTGTAACGGTTTGATGTTTGTTTAATGCTAAATAAAACTAAACGGGCACTTCAAAAAACATACTGTTTTTCTAATTTAAAAAATATCACCATGAGAATCTAAAAACAAATTTACTATATTAGTGTCCAGGACTTTTTGTTGTTTTGAACACTGCCTTAAGTAGAACCTGACATAAATTAACAAAATAGCATTATTATAACTCTCTTTCTCTCTTACAAATATAAAATACAGCAGTGTGACTTTAAAAATGAAAAACCAGTGACAAACAGCTAATATTTAATATGCATTTGAATGCAAAAGTTTGCATTACTCTTGTTTTAGGGGTGCAAAAATAAAATTACAGAACATGACTTTTGGATGGATTTTATTATCCAACTGAACATTTATATTCAAAGGTTTGCACTCCATCGACATGCTCTGACTTATTTTAACATGCCCCAGATAACATTTCTGCTTTGCTCATTCTTATTTACACTATAAACAGTTGTGTGCAGTCACGGGTCAGCAGTAGTAAAAAATCTAATCTAAAATGGAAACTACTGACCTTTAGAACCCTGGTGAACAGTGTAAAAAAAGTGTTTATTGACACCATTACAAGTAGTAAAATAAGAGGAAAATAGAGACAAAAACATGAACAGAGTGGAAAAATATTCTTTAAAAAATACTTTTTTTGTCAGTGATTCACAAAAATCCTGAAAATGTCCTTAACAGGATTAATAATAACAGAAATAACAAGACATTTACATCTTAACAGCAATACAATAAATGTAGCATTGATTTTTTTTTTTTGTATTTGTTTTATTGTTCATTGAGAAGTAAGGGTATGCAAACTTTTGCATTCAAATGTAATTAGCATATGTGTGCGTAAGACTCAATTTAATGCATATAAATACTCAATACGCTGGCTTTTGCAAAGATCTGATGTCTTTAAGATTCATCTTTATATAAAAGGTTTCCAAATTTACAAAATACTATAATGCCAGTAGCATATTTTCCTGGAAAAATAGTATTTATCTGCATTAACTGACAAAAATGTTGCCAACAAAAAAAATAAATATATATTGTTTTGAATGGGAAAGGACCAGTTTCATAGTGTAATACACATTCACCTTCTTAACAACTGACCATTCAGGTTATTGATTCTAAGCCATATAGCTCAGCATTCCAATACCCTATTCCTTCAAAAACAAAGAAAAAAACTCTTCATATTAAAACCAGTGGTTGCTTCTTCAGTTTGATATGTCCATCTAACTCTACTGAAAAACAAACAGCAAAGAATACAGTTGGTACAGACATGTCATGTGGGTGTGGCTCATGATGACTGTGAGATTAGCTGAAGTTAGGTTCATTTACCATACCAGGCTGGTTGCCATTGGTGCAATGCACAGTAGAGATCTCTGCTATTTGTCGCTGTAGCTTGTTAGAGGTGACGAGTGTGTCGTCTCCTTCAGTGTCTCGTTCTGATTCTCGCTCCCTCTTACATGTGACACGCTGTGCCGCTGTGTGAAGCACACGTCCTGAAAAAGAAGAGGACAATGGTGAAACCAAAAGAAAGAGAAGTGTAACAGTTATTAAGCAGGAACAGGCTTGGTTTGGCTGATTGGTTTGGCTGATTGACTGTGCTGTGAATGAAGCTGTAAAATCCTCACTATATGAAAGCCTGTATTATTCTAAAATTCTGCATTAAGGCATCAAATTTAAATCCAATAAAACCATCACAATAATGCACTTATCTTTCATGATTTGTTGCTTAATCACAGGTAAAACTTTCTGACAATTAACAGTTTTATAGTTTTTATCTTTACCCAGTACACTCTCATGGTTGTCATGTTACCTTTTAATCCACTGTGAATAAGTACATGTATGAGACAATATGAAAATGTTGACTTTTGTTATTAAGATAAGGTAAAAAAAATTCATGGTGAAAGACTTTTCTCAACTCCAAGTCATTACCCAGATGCTGAGCAGATGCGATACCAATAGAGATTTTAGACTGATAGACTTTATTGCTTCTGGCAATCGCATGCCATTGTCAGGTTTATGATAACATCCTAAAATGAAAGCATGAAAAACATGATTTGATGATTCTTCTAGAAAGAATCTTTCTACTGAGGAACACGGCTGGTATGATAAGAATTTGACAGCTGCCTTACTGTATGTCAACAGTGCAGGTTGGTGAAGGTTGGTTGTTTTCTTGCCTCACTCTGGGGCTGTTAATACCAATGACACTGCACATCACTTCCTGGCCATAATTAACCCACCTTCTAATGGCTACCTCCAGCATGATAAAGCACCATGTTGTAGAGAAAAAGTTATCATGACATGATTTTGATGTTCTTCGATAGCTTCCCAGTCAATGGATCAAATCCAATAGATCACTTTTGGGATGCGGAAGAATGGGAGATTTGAAGCGTAAAAATGCACATGAAAAGTTGCAGAGAATCATGTCAACATGGACTAATTTCCCAAAGAATGTTTCCGACATCCATGCCATGAAGAACGCAGGCAATTTTGAGAGTGAAGGGAGAACCTATCCAGTGTTAGTTTACTGTTCCTAATAAAGAGCTCAGTGAGCACATTGTCTCACCTAGCTTTTGTTGCTGCTGCATTTTTCTTGGTCCCTGGTCCTCTCTGTCAAAGTTCAGCAAAATACTTCCACTCCGGTTACCACTGGCAACCGAGCTGCCTGATACGGCTGATGCTGTTGTAAAAAGGTAAGTACATAGAATTGAAAAAATAAAACAACTGATAGGAAATGCTTCGCTTGTGTCTTTACATATCTTTTACACAAATTGATACACATTTTGCAAGAGCAGATCACACCCTTAATCGATCGTTCCTTTAATGATAATGGTCATGATAATGCAGAAAGGGTGGTGATTGTGGAAGTGTAAGGAGAAGAAAAGTTTTTGTTGGGGTCAATTTAAACAGGAAGTAGGTGCCAATTCAGGAATCACCTTTCTCCCAAATTTCAGTTATTTCAAAAATATTTTGTTTGACCCTGTCTTTAAATAGTATAAATGGTAACTGTGAAACTGTAAATGTGGATAACTCTAGAGATTGGTGTAGCTTGTAATTCATGCTTCTTATTTTTTTAAACAAAATGGTGACCATTTGGTAGTATGGGTTATGAAGGGATTGACTGCTGAGCTGTAAAAGAAAGTTAAGTCAGGCTAAGACAGATGGTCATGGCTTTAGTCATTCTGTTACTTTGGTTTCAGGGAGAAGAGGTAGTGATATTTTCTGAAGAGAACAAAATTAGTTGTAATGTGTTGAGCACTGCCAGATTGAGCTGAATATAAAAAGAGTGCAAGAAATCACGGTTATAATCTTCTCTCTTTCATGTCAGGTGATGGAGATGGTTTTGAAATTTATATATGCTAGGCTTAAGGTTTATGCGTAAAGCTCTAAGGTCAGCTCCTCACAAAAACCAAAAAAAGGAATGAGATCTGTACTTCCTAACAAACAGCACAGCTAGCCATGGATCAGCAACAAATGTGAATTACATATATCCTGTCCACACTCATGCGTGACTTTCACATTATTTAACTAGACCTGTGAAATTAGGAGGAAATTCTCCAGAGGTTATCAGGTACTGATTTTATAGGCACAATACTAAAACACTGCTTAAATTATAATCAATTATTTTTACATTAAACCAGGCATATCTCACAGTGATATAAAAATGGGCTTTATAAGTTTCATTAAAAATCGTATCAATCCTTAATTTATTAAAGGTGTATGTCCATTAGGTCTTATTAATCACAGGGTTGGATAATAGTTACTAACTGTCTAAAACAGCTTCTTATATTTAACTAATGTGTTTAGTTAATTTCACTAAAAAAACTAAAAATTTTACTTGGTCAGAAGTGTCTAATATTATAGTTGTATACAACTGTAATACTATATCTTTTTGGTAGTAGAAGTATTCAAGATTAGATGGGCATTACCACATAACCAACAAATTATATAGAGGAAATTTCAAAGAAAATAAGAAACGCTGATTTTCACCTGATGTGCTGGTCCCAGTCTGCTGTTCTCCTGGAGAGTAGGCCATCCCGTTCCCATTCCCATTGTGCGTAGATGGCACTGAGGCCAGAAGTCCTGCATAAATGAAAGACGGATGTCAAGATGTTCTTTAATATACTAAAAGAAATTTATAACAATAAATATGTTGGAATTTCCAATGTTCTAATTTGTTTCCAAAATGATTCATCCGGCATAGACAAGACAGCTTCTCTTACCTAGTCCTCTATAGCGGGAGAGCTGCTGGTAGATCTGTTTCATCCGCTCAATGTTAAGGCGACTGGCCTCGGCATGATTCACCATGGGCTTTGGGTAATGGACTCCAATGATGCACTTTGCTGCAGTCTGCACCGAATCTGGGGCATTCCACGGATCGTAGATATACTTGGCCGGAAAACCTCGAAGAATAGGTAAATAGCGTCTGGAAGGACAAGGAGAGATTAAACCGCAGAGTCTCATCATAGATACAGGAGAGGCTGTGTGTTGTGGTTGTCAGGTTCCCATTACAGAAAAGATGGATTTATGATTAACATGTAATATTACAAGGGTTTCTCTAATCATGTGCTTCATATAACAGAGTATTTATTTCTACACAGGAACTGATGCAAAAAATAGAGGGCACTCAACTCACAACTGTCATTTTAAACTAGAGATAAATACATTTGTAGTACTGAAAAAATTATTTAAGTGCTGGTTTTGAAAAATTAAGGCAAACACCTGTTGCTTTTAAAGTACATTTTGTGAACACAGTGTGGCTGAGTTACAGATGATAATTGTCATATTATAATAGTAATACACATGTCACCACGCCACTATAAGCAATCAGCCAAAAGTACAGAGCAATTCAATAAAGCCCTATGAGAATTCAGAACGTGTGGCTGAATGGATTTTTTTCTTCTGGTCCCAGGACAGAGAAAGGCCACCTACCTACAAGATCCACCTTACCAGAGCCTGGACAGAAGGTGGTCGATGTCACCACAATGCTTGCGGACAGGCGGACGCAGTATAAACCAACAGTTCTGCCTGTGCTGAGACACTACGGAGATTCCTACTATAACACGCGTTAGAAAGCAGAGGCAGTGACCAACCCTTCCCACCCTCTTAGTGTCCGCCAGATCCATCCAATCAAGCACCTCCCCGGTCCTAACCCACCCATCTGCCCAACTGAAACTCAGGGTTAAGTAAGAGGTTCAGGTTCACTCCCTGCCCCTTGCACTGCTACTGATCGCTTTTGAGACAAAAGTGATCCCAAGCCAATGCAGAGAAACTTGCTAGCTGTCAAACGAGCAACACGGTATACTGTCCTCAGCTGCTGGGTGGCCCCCTCGTTTTGCCAAAAGGGACCACAACCCTTTCGCCAGGAACATTCATATCCTGCCTGGACAAGAAATTAACAGAACCAGGAATATTTACATTGGGCACTAGGTGATTTGGGGATGGCCACTTCATGCCTCATAAAGAATTTGTAGGGGTTTGAGCATAGAATATGCACATTAAGTGTGCTCTCAGAAAGTTCCCTTGGTATTAAGCCCAAAATAAGAAACATTCCGTTATTATTGTTCTCTTGCACAGGCAGGGCTGCATTTAACACCAAGAGCACCACTAAACATTTCATAAAGAGTCTGTTAAAGAGGAGTTGCCCAAAGCTAGATAAGAATATTATTATCCCTAGCTTTGGACCCCACCTCCCATCATGCCCTCTGGGAAATGCATTGGAGATCTCTATGTAATAAATGCAGGCTGGGCTTTGTATTTCCTTACCAAGCGGTTAAAATCCCTTTTGATGAAACGAGATGCTACCGAGCTAAAGAACAGGCTACTGTATTGCCCAGAGAAAAAGCATCAAGCTTCAACCAGAATCACAGCTAACAGGCTTCCAAATGCTTTGGCTAAGAATGGCTTTTGTCTTAAAAGCAATCAACCACAATTTACAAAGGGGAAAGGAAAAACTGAACTTTTCACCCAATCCCCAAGAAGACAGCAAATAAACATATCAGAAATAGATTTTAAACTATTATAATAATAAAACAAAATGATTTTGTTGAAAAAAATTAATTAAAATAATAAGGTTAGCAAAAGCAAAATTACATGGTAGTAAAATTAGTAGAGAAGTATATCCATAGTAAAATAAAAAAGGTATTTTAAACACTTACAGTTATATAAGCCCTATAAGTGTCCATTTTAACTGCTTTAAAAAAACACACTTACCCGTGCTTCCTAAAACAGCTGTCCTCAATCCTACTAATATACTTTTCTTCATCTCTCTAAAACACCAGTTCAAAATAGCAGTAACTCACTTCTAATGAGACTCAATACTAATGAAAGGTCTGGATTAAAGCTCTTCATGTGCAGAAGCTAGCAGTGTTACTTACTACCTAACCATGTTTGGGTAACATTACCTACCTAATGAAGTCCCCATTAGGGTCAGTGCGTCGACCAAACCCTACTGGACAGTAGCAGTGGAAGAACTGCTGAAAGAATGAGCTACAAGAGAGCCACATCCAGCTCCCTGCATTAACACTCCAGTCTGCATCCAGTAGGAGCTCCTCAAAAACCTGTAAATCACAGCATGCATTACAGAATAGCTAATGCAGCAAAACTACACATTTCAAACAATAATGGTCATGACAGTACTGAATCAATATGTCTGCCTTACTACCAAGTGCTCATTTTAATTCAGGACTAGTAAATAAAAAAGCTAAAAAAAATTAGAACAGTAATCATGTACAATGTATATAACCATGGATTAACAACTATTTAGACTATTCAAGGGTGATGTCTTTCCATGTGCTTGATTCCTTGCCAAGCATGGAAGCGAAAAAAAAAACAACAACTGAAAAAATATATTTTATAAACAGATTGCATCCAGAATCTATCCCAAGACACTGAGTGCAAGGCTGGAGGACTGGAAACCTGTAAGGGTATTCCATGTCCATGTTCCACACTCATGTGTGCTCATTTACATATGCTCTACAGGCAATCTACTGTAGGTAATCCACCTATCTCTGTTTTTGGAAGGTGGGAGGAATTCAGGAATAACCAGATGAAAGCCATGCAAACACAAAGAAAACATGCAAAATAATGCACAGCCTAAACCCTTGATCCTGAACCTGTAAAGTATCATCACTGCCTGCTGCACTGCCACAGAGCCCTACAGAATTACTACATGGTTCTTACTGTTTATTGTTTCATACAAAGCTACAAAGTTGCTGGTTTTAAGTAATAAATTCTTGAATTAGAATTACTAGCTTATCTTTTATTTCATATTATATGAAATTATTCATGAGAAATGGTACTGTCTTGGTAGTAAACTGGTTAATTTCTTTTTTTTGTGAACACCAGATATTCAGATACCAGAAATTCAGTTCTATATGTTCACTAAATCTCCTTATTCCAGTTAATGATATATAATCACCACCCAATATATTAGGAACACATGCATATTCATGCGGTTATAAAACAGCCAATCATGTGAAGCAGAACAAAATAAATTAATAAATGAAAATCATAGTTTAAAAAAATCTAAGATAATGTTCTTTTCAAACAAAATTCGGGATTGGGGAAACTGCAATCTCTGTGATTTTAACCATGTCATAGTTTTTGGTACCAGAAGGGCTGGTTTGAGTATTTCATAAACCGCACCTTAATGGATTTTCATACACGACAGTCTAGAGTTGCTGCTTTCACGTGATTGGCTCATTGGATAACTGCATAAGAGATACAGATGTTACTATTAAAGTGGACAGTTGTTCCCTAAATGTGTAATGCACCTTCATGCCTTCCTCCCAACTGATCCATAGGTCTCCTCGAGTGAGAAAGCATGCCACAGCATGACGAGCCAGGTGATGGATCCAGCCTTCCTGCCTCAGTTGGGTCATGATAGCATCAATCCATGGGAAACCAGTCTTAGCCTCAGCCCATTTAGCCAATGCTTCTGGGTTCTTGTCCCAGGGAATGCGAACGCAGATGGGGTTGCCTTCCATCTTGTCAAAACGTGGGTTGGTGGTAGCAGCAGTGTAAAAAAATTCTCGCCAAAGCAGCTGGCCATAGAGGGAGAGAGGGGGGGTACTGGTCTTCTTTACCTAGACAAAAAGAGTGAACAAGTGATCTATTTAAACCCTAAACTTTATATTCCCTTCCAGGTTAAAAACCAATAAACTCTAAAACAAATCTCACAATTATATCCTATACCAACAGGGCACATAAATGATAGAGTTTAATCTAAAATACTTTCATCTTGACTGTTTCTAAAAATTAGAAGAGATGTGGGGAAACCTTTCTGTAGAGATCTGTGAGTTTGAAATAAAAGAGGCGACAGGAGAGGCAGCCAAAGCGAAGGTAAGGGCTCAGGCCTGTGGGGCTAGCCAGCAGGGAGTTGGCATTCATCCTTGGTCTCTCAAAGTTGGCCACCCAAGCCTAGAACAGAAGGAAAAATTATATTAGAAACAGTGACATGAAAATAATAACAGTCTGACTTTATGTGTAGAACATATCTGTCTAAATTTCAACCGATATTCTAAGTCATTATAATTCCTCCACCTTTCTCTCTAGGTGTCTCTCAATCCTTGTTAGTGCTTCTGTCTCTCCGCCTGGCCACACAGCAGACGGTAGTCCTTCTGTGTCAAACCCTTCACACAAAATTGAAATAATTAGCACCAATTTTCAAATATAGTTGTGTAGCTTGTACATACTATAAAAAAAAAACAATAGAATACTTTGTCTAAGACCAGTAAGATATTATAATATTTAGTTTTTAATTCAATTAAAAATATGTACTGTACTGTGAATCTTGTTTCAGATCCTAAGAATTTTATTAAATTAAAAACAAAAAATAAATAATTAATCAGAGGCATCTCACCCAGCTCTTCAAGAGAAGGCACACCATATTTGTCCCCATGGTCCTCAGATAGAGGTGTGACACAGCAGCCCATGAGGGTGCTAGACAGAGTCTCCACTGGCATCTCTGGTGGGTCCATACGGCTGATCAGAGTCTGGAAACGCTTGTACGTGAGGGGTGGCTGACCGCCATTCAACTCAATGATGCTGTTGGGAATAAGTGAATGGACAAAGCAAATAGAAGAAGTGTCTTAGTGGTAGTTTGTCCAACGGGAATGTTTGAAAGTTTTAATAAGCAAATAATTCACAAAATGTCTACACATTTTGTTTGAATGATATTATTTAAGCACCAATGTTGCTATTGTACATTTTGCCATTATATAAAACACTTTGAATTAAAGCAGTTCATACTTGTCCAGATTGTAAAGCGTATGTGAGATCTTGACAATGACTTCTACCCCAGCCTCCATTGCAAGCTTCTTAATGGCAGCATCCCGCTCCTTTCCAAAAGGTTCTGAGTCATACTCAAAGGTCAACCTGGATATTTCCCACTCCTGAAGGAGTAAAAAGCAAAGGACTTGCTAACTGTTTTTTTAAATTGTCTACTTCAAGAACAGTAACAATATGAGGCAGTTGGAATAATGAACAAGTTTCACCTTAAACAGTCGTGGAAAAACGTTGGCTGGTTGACCTCGGATAACAAAAAGGCGTGAATTGAGCTTCCGGAGACTGGAGTCAAGATCATCTAGGCACTGAAGGAGAAATCTAGAAAAATACAAACACAATCAAATTCTCTTCGAACATGAAGTAATACTGGCAGTTTTATAAACAGGTCAATGTACCGAGAGGAAAAAGATGTATTTGTTCTCGCTTTTTGTCCTTTAATCCTTGCTGCTACAGGGGCACCAATATCATTGCTAATTCTGTTCTGACACCAGCATCCTAAAAAGTGGGAATATTTACTCTTTAGTCTAATTTAGAGTGAGAAATGAAAAGTAAGGAGATCTCCTGTAGACCAGCCCTTCCACAGGTTTTCAATAGAATTTTGATGTGAGCTCTGACTGGTCCATTCCAAAACGACTTCTTGCTTTGGGTCTGTATTGTGCTGGAAATGGACATTTCTGTTCATCTTCTTTTTTCTTTTGCTTTCTTTTTTTCATTTGTTCTGCTTTTTGCTAAAATAGAACACTCACCTTTAAAAAAAAAAAAAACAACAACATTATTGAGTACACTTATATATATAAATAACACATGCCAAACTAAATACTACCCACTGACTCGTTTCATTTCAAACAGCCCATGGTGTGTACTACTCTACATTTCATCTAGAATTCTCACAATAGTCTGACAACGTCTCAATATATGACAAAGTCTCACAATGGTCCAAAATATTTTTGGTGTAACAAGAACAAAGATTTTTTGATAATTTTATAAAAAAAAAAAAAAAAAATAGCATAAAAATTCTCTACATATTAAAACCTTTGCCATTAAATACCTTTTCAGGAGTTCTACTGAAAATCATTATGACCTCCAACTATGTAGTCACACTTTAGCAGCCTAAGCCACAGTTACTGTACTGTATATGCATAGTCGACATGCAACTGTAATGTAGCCACACTACCCTCTAGAGGAAAAAAAATACTGCCTGTAAAAGTCAGTTGAACCAGTTGCAAAAGATTAATATGCAGTCTATTCAAGGCATTTCTAAACCATACAGCACGTGCAACACAGTCCTTTATCAGGATTTACATCCTAAAGCTTTTCTATAAACAGTCCCACATTCCCAGTAAGCTGTGGCCTTATCTTAGAGCTGCCAGAAGTTTCTATTCACAGCTTTCTTCATACACTTCCCATCTGGACATGAACAGGTTTAAAGATATTTTTGGGTCAAACAACTGTTTGTGTACACTTGGCTCATGAGATCATGTAAAGGATCTGAACATCATTAGCAGTCAGAGCTTCCACCTGTCAAGTGTGCTCATGATTGGCTACACTCTTTATTTAATTTGTGAAGGTACTAGAATGTCTATGTGTGTATACATATGTTTTCCACCCTCAGTGTGAACTTGTAACATTCAAAAATTAAGTGCAAAATATTTTTTACAGAAAAAAGGAAAAACGTACAAAAAAACCTAGTCGCATAAGTGTCCACACTACTAAACTTCAACTTTGTTAAAGCACCTTCTGAATTTTATTAGGTCCATCTATCAGCATGGCACTTCTTAACATGTCAATATTTTCCCATAGTTTCTTAATAAATATTTATAGAGCAGGGCTGTCCAATCTTGTCTGGAAATAGCCACTATTAGTGCAGTTTTCATTCTAACCAAGCAGAAACCATACCAAGTCTACTGAAAGCCCAGATCAACTGATTAAACAGATGGAATCAGGCTTGGTTCCTGATTGATTGGAATGAAAATCTGTATGCACTTCAGACTTTGCGGATAAGTCTGGACATCCTGTTCTAGATCCAACAAATTGTTAGGGCACTGGACTGGATTCAGGTCTGGTCTCTGGCTAGGTCATCCAAAAACATTGATGTTTATTTGATTAAGCCACAAATGACTAAGTGTAATTGTGAAACCAACACATTAATAAAAATACTGAATCTAGGCCAGGTTTGGGTAAAAAAAAAAAAAAAAAAAAGATTATCATATTCTTACATTAGAGTTTACTAAACTGTATCATTTATTGAAAATGTATGCTTGTTAAAAAAAAAACCTTTAAGCCTACATTACAATTACACAAGACTACAGTACAATTTAAAAACAAAAACAGGAAGCATATGTGCTCTAATTCATTTGTCTTGTGTCAAGACATGCCCCTGGCCTGGTTAACCTCCCAATTGTGTCTGTGTTCTAGCTGAAGTGTTCAGACTGAGACCAAAGTCAGACGGTCTGCAGGCAAAGCCGTGATTAGGGGCCAGACAGCAAAGCTCCCCATGCTCCACATAGAAAACTGCCCCCACCCTGACATATTTCCATTATACAACTGCCTTATATACTACGAAACACACAGATTTTCTTTCATTCATAAAAAGCATGCATTACGATTTGCAAAATCGCTGAATCTTAGAACATAGTATGAAACTTCCAATTGCATGAATATTACTAATGTGAACAAACAGTAACACAAATTATTATATAAACTCATTAAATGATTTGACCTACAGTTCTCTGAATGAGTTGTTTAAAACTCCCATTTTTCAATGCTTTGCTCAGTCATACAACACTTATATAACTGCCCTGGCCTACATATGAATGCACAAGCGTGCAGCCACTAAAGGACAGAAAATTAGCCTAGTGACCTGCTTTCAACTACAACAGGACTTCTTATACCATCCAAAAGAAAGAAAATACCTCATTTCCGGTATCAATTTCTCTGGGTCATGTGACAGTCTGCAAATACAGAGGGTGCAGTAGAAAGTTTTACGTTAAAGTTAAGTGAATTAATGAGCACTGAACTAAAAATTTGGTCTTAGTAGCTTGTGAAAAAACTACAATCCATTTTTTTTCTGATTAATCTCATTTTCCTGCATCACACAGTCATCATTTTTGCTGTTCATCAGGCATATATTGGTTATTTTATTCATGAATGTGATATTTTTTTCGAAACAAATATTTCCAGTGCAAAAGCAGTGTTTGGTGTTACATTTTGTGGTACACTTTTGGAATCTATTTGCCAAATACGATAAAAATAAATACTAATAATTAGGTTCTCCTGCATATTATTACCTTTATTATTAATTTAAATTGAAGGCTCACTTGTAGTTTTGTAACATTAGATTAAATATACATTTAACACTTGCTGTTATGCAACACGTCTTAAACCAGGACTGGACATAATGAGAGCAGGTCCACTGATATAAATATTACTTTGAATGTGATACATTCTGGTGAACTGCTGTTTAAAAATTCCATTCAGAAAATTAGCAAAGATCAATGGCATGATCCATGACAGATTGCTTTCTGTTTGGACTGACTCACTGATTCACAGCATTTCCACTTCCAGCATCTGCTAAATCTCTTAGTTGGACTAAATCAGTGATCATGATAGCAAAGCAATTATCCCCAGTCTGTTCGAACTGCTATGTCAGTGGACATGTTTAAAATAGCACCATATGGAAATGATTAGTGTGTCAGCATTAGGTCTGGGGAGGATATCTAGTTTTAGCTATGTCCATTTCAGTCAGAACTCAAGTAAGAATAATTAGTCCAATCGAATGCATTTATTTAATATTTACAGCCATATCTAAATAATGCAATCGTAGTATACTAATGTTACATCTGTATACAGCAGGAAGCACACCTTGCACAGAACAGTAATGTAGATGATTAATTAAGCAAAAACTGGTCTGTCAGGTACAATGCCTCAGATGACAATATAACCATGTGTGTGAGTTAGCATGCTATAGTTTGGTACAAGGGGAAGTTAAAATCCTGGTACAGTGTGTACTTGGCCAATGCTTAACTCACATGTCAGGTTTAGGTAATAATGAGGCCCTAAGCTGAAACTTTTATTATGCAAGTTTATTTGTTAAATGATACTTTAGTGAAAACAAGCTTAAAAATGCTAACAATCTATAATCCAATAATAAGCATATATCCATATCTACATTTAAATGGAGCCCCTCAGGGCTGTGTACTCAGCCCACTTTCATGTTGCTGACTCACGACTGTGCACCAATGCACAGTTCTAATCATATCATCAAGTTCGCTGATGACACGACTGTGGTGGGTCTCATCAGCAAGAACGACGAGTCAGCATGCAGAGAAGAGATGAAACAGTTGACTGCCTGGTGTAGAGCCAACAACCTGTCTCTGAACATGGATAAAACTAAAGAGATGGTTGTTGAC